>PIJE02001083.1:0-7500 GCA_002895965.2 Coryphaenoides rupestris | reverse complement strand
CTTTATATAGTGCATAATGTGTGCAATGCGAAGCACGGCGGGGGGGGGGGGGGGGGGGGGTGGAGAGAAAGAGGGTGTCCTCACGGGGGCATATGCTTTGAATTCCTAATGACACTCCTGTTAACGTCGCTGGCACAGTCGCACCCAGAGGAAACACAGGGGGATGCTGCACAGAGGAGGAGCCAGTCTCTCTCTCTCTCTCTCTCTCTCTCTCTCTCTCTCTCTCTCTCTCTCTCTCTCCCGCTACTGTCTCCTCTCGGAAGAGGGTAGAGAGAGAGAGAGAGAGAGAGAGAGAAGAAAGAGAGGAAGAAAGAGAGAGAGAGAGAGAGAGAGACGGAGAGAATGCAAAGACAGCAATGGAAAGAAAGGGGCGAGGATTAATAGCAGAGTGGATGAGGGGAGAAGGCCAAGATGCAATTGAAAGGGGGGGGGGGGAAGAAAAATGAAGCAGAGGCTAAGATGGAAACATTGACCAATGAGAAGAGGAGGAGACAGAGGAGATGGATGGTCGGCGGGGCTGAGGGGGATCTATACGATAGACAAGAGAATGGAGAATGTGAGATAATTCACGGCAGAAGAAAATAAATAAGAATACAGCGGTGCGGCTTCTGGTATGGCGGAGAAACCGGGAGTTTTTTCCCCACTTTTTGGGGGGGGTGTATTTTTCAGGGCATGTGATTGGGGGAGAGGAGGCTCGCTGGGCTGAGTGGCTCCGCCCTGAGAGGGCTTGACGTGCGCTTCGCCAGTTGGTGGGTGGTTGCCCGGGAAATAAATTGCGGCGGAAATTGGTTGAGATTATCAGGGACAGAAAGAGAGAGCCGGCCCGGGCCGCCGCCACCACAGCGCGTGGATAAACGGCCCGATAAGCACCATGAACGGAGAGAGGCAGGAGAGAAGGGAGATTGATGGCTGCACTAGAGATAGATGGTTCAGCTCAGACAGACAGACAGACACACACACACACACACACGTGTACATACATACATACACCCTGTATCATTCCTGTAAAATAAATGCTTACATTGGATAAACATTTATTTATTTAAATCCTGGGCTGGTGAAGTATGCTATCTGACCTGTGCTAGCTTCATAACACACACACACACACGCACACACACACACACCCCCACTCCATCAACACACCCACACACACATACATACACATACACCAACAACAACACACCCACACCAATAATACACACACACACCGACACACACACGCGGTGGAAGACACAGAGCTGTAGGCTGACCTGTTTTCCCCCAGCAGGAGGGTGGCTACAACAGGCACCACGCCAGCCCAACATCCTCCAGCCCTGTGAACTCTCTGCAGAGGGTGAAGCGCACGCTACTGCACAGCAACACTCACATTATGTTTAGAGCTTTGCAGACATCCTTTGAATACATCTTCATTTCACGCGGCCCACCCGCCATGTTTAGAGAGAGAGAGAGAGACAGAGGGAGGGAGAGAAAACACACACGCACGCACACACACACACACAGCCTCTGCTGCGTGTTCTAGCGAGATTTAATCTAGGACAGCGAGTCATCACACGCACACACACACACACCTCCAGAGGTGAGTATTCAAACGTGCCAAGTCTAAAATGAGAAGATTCACCTGCAGAGGGTGGTACATGGTGGGCACTAACTACCCTCCACACGTAGCCCCCCCTCAGGCCTTCAAACTAGGGCCACAGACACCTCCCCCGTCTGCCCACCCCACCCCCCCACCCCCACCCAGCTGCCTTCAGCTGACAGCCTCCTCCACCATCACTAAGCTCTGACACTCACACATGTGTGTGCGCGCACACACACACACACACACACACACACACACACACACACACACACACACACACACACACACACACACACACACACACACACACACACACACACACACACACACACACACACACACACACACACACACACCTGTGCTTAGTGTGATGACTGTATCGAGCGGGAGGAAAGCAGGAGAAAGGGGTGAGGGAGAGAGTGGAAGGAGGGAGGAAGAGAGAGAGAGAGGTGGAGAAAAAAAGCAAAAGGTATGACAAATAAATACAGAGAAAGAGGAGGGGAGAAAGAAGGGGTGAGCTAGACTAGAGACAGCATGAACGATGGAATGAAAGAGAAGAAGAGGACGATAAGTGTGAGAGAGAGATAGACAGAACTACAGGGGGATATGAGAGAGAGCGAGAGCGAGAGTGAGAGCGAGAGAGAGCGAGAGAGAGAGACCAAGGACATCAACAGCGTGTTTTCACAGAGAGATGACCCCTGGCCATCCCGAGGCATCTGGTTTATCTGGCTGTCTGCGTAAGCCATGCACACACCTAATGACTCCAGCCCGGTTAGGTCCCACAGGTTTGTTTTATCCGGGATTACGGCCGGGGAATGACAATGGGCTGGTAAACTACTGCACACACACGCACGCACACACACACGTGCACACACTATCAACACGCACACACACGCACACACACACCCTGCGTCAGATGAACACTTCACTTCTCCACCCTGAAGACAACCAACTCAGAGTTCAAAGTTCAAAGTCGCCACAAAGTTTGGGAAGGGGGGGGGGAAAGAAATAGAAAAAGTTTAGATTTTTATTTTTTTCGCGGAGGGTAACCTCAAATATTTATAGGATTGAGCTGCTCAAATAAACGGGTCAAATTTTCAACCACGTTGCTCATTTGAATGCATAATTGAAACACAAATAATGTATGTCAGTGGGTAACCTCTGTAACGGTCAGCGATATCAATTATTCGGAATTCCGGAGAAATTATTAGCGGCGGCGCGCGTAAAGAGTTGGGCTGCTTTGCGGTGTTTGTGAACAGACCTCAATCTGTTTCTGCAGTGGATATTAGCAATCATCTAGGGTCTGCATATTGATGCCCAGGCTTGGCCTGTTTGCATATTTACTGGCCTCGGAGCTCAGTCGCCTGAGGTGAGAAGCAAATTACATTTCTGCTTACCCCCACGCGCACGACTCCCCAACACTCTTTCCATCTCTTGCCGTGGTTCCTTTTTTTCTTCCTCTCTCTCTCTCTCTCTCTCTCTCTCTCGCTGTTTTTCTTTTTCAACCTCATTTCTCTTAACATGCTGATCAGTCATCTTCTAGTGAGCATCCTCTCCTGGCCTGGTTGCATCCGAACCGTGGTCTCATTTGGCTAACATCATCACAGTGTAATCTTGTTGAGGAGAGCAATCAGTTTACTTTGGAATTAGGTATTCCGTTGGCGGGCCCGGAGAGAGACGAGGCTCACAGGGGTTTAAAGGATGCAAACGAAATGCATGCTCTTCGGAATACAGCCCTGAGCCCTGATTGGCCGATAACGGGCCCACACAAGCACCATGTGAGAGTAATGAATGGCCAATGGGAGGCCGGAATAATAATGCAATTGGATTAAAATCCAATCACAAGATGCTTTTGTCTGTTGACTCTATTTGTGAGGTATGTTCCGCAGCCCCGAACCCGCCATGTGCAAGAGGCGCGCCAGGGTTTTTGGCTCAGAAGGACACGCCGTTTCCTAATCATAAAGATTACCTCGGTGTTTACTGCAGACCAATATCTTTTGGCTGTCAGAAGTCTGCTGGGGAAGGAGGGGGGGCCGGGGTGGGGGGGAGTTTGTTGATTTGATGTGTTTGAAGTGTACATTTGCTGCATATGCAATGAACACAATTCTCTCTCTCTCTCTCTCTCTCTCTCTCTCTCTCTCTCTCTCTCTCTCTCTCTCTCTCTCTCTCTCTCTCTCCACACACTTTCTTTTTCTATCTCACTTTCTCTTTCACACTCTTTCTTAGGGACACACTCAAACACTCTTGAACACACACACACACACCCACAGACACATACACACACACATTATTTTTCTCTCACACACTCACTCACTTTCTCTCCCTCTTTCACAGTCTGTCTCGGGCTATGTGTGGATGTGTGTGTGTGTGTGTGTGTGTGTGTTCGTTCATGAGTCCCTGAGAAAGACAGTGAAAGAGAGAGAGAAGGAGAAACTGAGTGAGTGTGAGACACACACACATACACACACACAGGGTGAAAAGAGAGGGAATGCTATTTTTTATTTTATTTTTTTTTAAAGGATGAAGGAAGGAGGCAGGGAAAACCCAGGCTCAGTTCGGAGAGCTCAGTTCGGAGAGCTCAGTTCGGAACGCTCCGTGGAGCACGAGGTCTCCTTTCAGTGTGGCAGCCTTGTGCCAGAAGTAGCTATTCTCTCCTGGCCTGCTCCCGCTTTCAAAGCCTTGTAATCAGCGTGCTGCTCTTTGTACCGGGATGTCGCACGACGGAGAGAGAAAGAAGAGGGGAAAAAAGATGAAAAAAAGGGAAAAAGAAAAAAAAAGAAAAAAAAAACGCGGCAGAATTTGTGATGAGCAGCAAGCGGCTCAAAGTTCAGCTAATCAGGTCTTGCCCGCATCGGCGTCCTCTTATGTACGGCCGTTTGATGCAAATAATAAAATAAAATAAAAACCCACGTCTTCCTTTCTGCGGTTTTGGCACATTCTCCTCCTCGCCTGCCACAAAGCAGCTGTGGATCAATACGCAAAGGGGTGAGGGTTGGGGGGGGAGAGAGAAAACAGGGGAAAAAAGAATTAGAAAAAGAAAAGGCAGAGCTAAACCCAACGAAGGCTGATGGAAAGCGTTAGTAGAAAACACAGGGGCTGCCAGAGGGCCCCGTTCGCGTTCACAGCGGTGGGTATTACTGCGTCTTTCCACAGCAGCAGCAACAGCAGCCGACCCGAGGACTGACACACAGTCTTCGAGGGAGGAACCCGGGCCGCGCGTACACAGATACGCGGTCAACGGCGTGTCTGGTCGCTTACATGTGAACAAAGCATCCGCGGCTCTCAGGCGTAGCGCTTTGCATCCTAAACTTGTCAGGCGAACACAGCGTGTCTGTATATTTTTCGGCGGTAACCACACCTTGCGTTGTTGTTGTGCCGGGATGGGTGGGGGTGGGGGTGGGGCCTTTATTGGTTTTCATGGAGTATCACCTCTTTGTATCTCATTTGTATTTTTCTCATAAATCTGAAATGCACTTTATAGGAGCTGAACGCATTTGGCAACATCTATGGGGGAAAGGGAAAGGTGGGGGAAATCTACATAATATAAATCCATATATGGGCCAACACACACACACACACACACACACACACACACACACACACACACACACACACACACACACACACACACACACACACACACACACACACACACACACACACACACACACACACACACACACTCTCTCTGATTGATTCCTTTATCTGAGGAAAGCAGAAGACATGCTCTGTTTGCTCGCGCCGTGGCCGGCAGGAAAACAGAGAAAGACACTTATTAAAAAGGTCATCTCACAGAGGGTTAAAATAGCAGGCCACGGAGCTCTCTGGGGGGGCGGGGAACTGGGCAGCCATGCCCGCCCCCCCGCCACCACCACCAGTGAAGGACACAAGGAAAGGTGTTGCTCAGGGGACCTGGGCTCGTAATGAAAGAATGGCCACTAGGCTGACGGCCTGTGTGTGTGTGTGTGTGTGTGTGTGTGTGTGTGTGTGTGTGTGTCGCACACGCCATGATACGCATGTGTGTCTGCATGTCTGCACACACACACACACACTATTCAAATGCCTTCAGAGGCATCGACAGCTGGTGACTGACAGTGAAAACCTTTGTGGTAAAAAAAAAGAAAACAGGCGGTTGAATTAAATTGGCTAGCCAGAGGTGTTATTTTTGTTTACCATGTATTTTTGTTTACCGTCTGTAAAGAGAAGAAGAGATGAACCACGGTGCTTCGATATTTCCGAAGGGCCGGTGCGTCAAATTAAGTTCTCTCTCTCCTCCTCTACACTTGCAATCTCCTAGTCTCTCGTGCAATGCTCGGACTTTCACCGTATCCCAGACACACAAAAAAACGGACACAGTGCAACCTCACCCTTTCCCATTCCCCCCCCCACCCCCCCCCACCCACCCCAGGGTCAGGTAACAATACCAGGCTAGACAATAATATACAGGCCATCTAGTATGCAGGCGGACAGATACAGAAAGACAGACTTGAGAAGTTGTGCTTCCAGGAGCAGCCTGAGGAGCGGTGCTGCCTGGGCCAACACTCCGGCCCGCTCCCTAGGGCAGCCCCTACTCGCCCTGTCGGCAGGATGCTGATCCCCACACGGAAACCCGATCCTCAGCCATCCTGGAGCCGGTGGTGGGGGTGCATGCACCCGCTCACCCAGAGTCTCTCTCTCTCACCCTTCCTCTCCCCCCCCCCTCCTCCTCCTCCCTCCGCTCCCCTAGAGTCTCTCCACTTCGTCTGCCTTAGAGGAAAAGAGAGAGCGAAAGAGAGAGCGAGAGCAAGAGAGAGAGACAGACACTCTTGGGGTAGCTGGTGGTGGTGGTGTTGGAGGGTGTTGGGATGGGTGGGGGAGGCGACCGGAGGACATTTTTCCTGCGGCCCTACCCCAGCCAGCCTCCACTCTCTCAACCCTCCAGAGGAGCATTCTTCCAGCCCTGCCCCAGCCTTCACTGGGGTCTCCTGGGGAGCATTCCTGAAGCCCTGCCCCAGCCCAAGACAGCCTCCCTGGGGACACATTCCTGCAGCACTCTCTCCCTCCCTCTCTCTCTCTCTCTCTGGCTCTCTCTCCCTCCTTCTTCTCCTCTTGCTCCCTTTCCTCGGGCTCTCGTCTTCCTCTGCAGTCCAGCATTAGCGCGATCGATAGCACCGATCGCATCGGGGACACGAGGCAATCCATACCCTGCGCGCTCCCTTAGTGCACTGCAGTGGTCACGGCTTAAGTGCACGGAAAGGTGTTATACCTCTGCCAGACAGGGAGAGACAATGGAAACCATTGATCTGGGTGACATGTAACATCTCTCTCTCTCTCTCTCGCTCTGTCTCGCTCCCTCTGCCGGGCGTGGCCCGGACACAATGCTGGGGTCTAGTTGGAATTTGGAAACTTGTCTGTTTACCTTGCCTTTTGTTTCAGGTGGCGGTGTTGCGATTGTGCAGGAGCAGAGCGACAGATAATGAGGCCTGAAAGAAGAGCATCTGAGCTGGTTCTGCACGTGCGCACGTCTGTCTTGCCCGTGTGACCGTGCACATGCGTGTCCATTTACAAGCTCCCGGACGGGTACACTTAAGGGACTATCATTGGTGGAGAAAGGCACTTAGTTTTGTTGGCAAATCGTAAACAAATTATTAAACGTGGATTGGTTCCAGTCAACCAAGATTTGTTTACCAAAATATGAAGAAAAAAAAAAAAAGCTGAAATCGGGGGGAAATTTTTAGCAGGTGCCGCTGGTTGATTAGAAAATGGTTTTAATAAAGGATCCATCTGTGAGTAGAGACTTGATGTAAGGCAGATTAATTGGTCATGGATGTCGACATAATGCCACATAGGAAATCTCCTCCCTTATCTATCACACACACACACACACACACACACACACACACACACACACACACACACACACACACACACACACACACACA
>PIJE02001082.1:139572-167809 GCA_002895965.2 Coryphaenoides rupestris | reverse complement strand
ACACACACATGGACACACGCACGCACACACACATGCACACACAGAGGAAAATTAAAATGTCTAATTCAAGTCGTTTCTTAACTGACTGTCTGCAGTATAGGACCTTGAGTATTTTCCATCTTTATTTAAAAACTTCCACCAGGTTCCTCAAGTCACGGGAGGACGTGAGGTTCCCCGAGTCACGGGAGGACGTGAGGTTCCTTAAGTCACGGGAGGACGTGAGGTTCCTCAAGTCACGGGAGGACGGGAGGTTCCTCAAGTCACGGGAGGATGTGAGGTTCTTCAAGTCATGGTGGAACGTGAGGTGTGATGTGAGCTAAGGATTGTGTTTCAAACTATGATGAAGTCGATCTTCATCAACTTCATCATAGTTTCAAACACAAGATGTCAGAAATAATGCCAAGAGAAAGCTCCATGTTCCTTGTCTTTGGATCAACACCACTGTTATCATGGGATGTGATTGATATCACAAGAGAAGAGAGAGAGAGAGAGGTTGAAGCCAGTCAAGTATTTAGATGTTCTTGACAAAGCCCCAAACGGAGCCCTCTTCATCAGCCCCCCACCTCATCGTCACCCCCATTGCCTCTCATTCAGCTCACTGAGACCACCATTAAATCATTACACATCCTCATCATGACAAGAGTGTTTCTCAAGTGATTAGGCAGCAACGCTGCCTAATCACGCCCATCATCAACGCCCATCATCCTCAGAAACCCCAGGAATCCCACACTTCCCGTCAATCCCACCCAATGAAAACCACACTTTTTTTCATTTTTTGCATCGTGCCACACCCATTCCTGAGCCTATCAGGTGTGCTGCGCTGGCGCTGAGCACATGATCGCCAAAAAAACATGCATTCACATGCAGGTTAATTCAAGAATATGTGTACAAATATAGCAAATATAGCTCATTTAGCACGCCCACGGGCACACACACACACACTTGTTTTCACGCTGTGTGATGTGGGTATATTCATGCAGAGGTGATGAGGTGGACACAGACAATATAATACACACACACACACACACACACACACACACATGCATGAGGTGAGCCACCCTGAGACACGCCCTCTCACCTGGTACACCATGACTTTGAAGTTGCGTCTCTTCAGCAGCTCCGCCTCGTTGGCCTCCAGCTTCTTGATCTGCCCCCCCTGCTTCTCCAGGTTGGTGCGGACCGTCTTCACGTTGACGCTGACCTTCTGCACCTTCTCCATCATCTTGTTCACGCTGTTAGACGTGATGCCGTGGCTCTTGGACAGCTTGGTCAGCTCCCCCTGGATGCCCGTGACCGAGCGCTCCATCTCCTGCTGCCGGGCCTCCAGGCCGCTCTGGGTCTGCTGGATCTGGTCCACGGCGCCGATGATCTTGTCCAGCAGGGTCAGCACCATCACGCCGTTCACCGGCGTGTCAAACTTCAGGGCCTCATCCCCGAGGGCCATCGCCGCCGCCGCCCCCTCCTCCACGGCGGTGTTCTCCGCGGCGGACTCCATCACGGCGGCCACCTTCCCGGCGGCCACCTCGTCCTCCTCGTCCTCCGAGGGCGTGAGGTTGACCTCATCGTCGGAGATCTCGGTGAGGGTCTGGCTCTCCAGCTGGCACAGGCCTGAGGGCCCCATTGCTTCTACGGCTGCCATCTTTAGGGAACTTCTTGCAACGTCACTGTGGTTAAAAAAGAAAAACACAAAAAGTTTTTTTTAGGCACGATTTTAATTTCTCCCCCTGAATGGCTTTGCACCGTTTGCTTCCTTTCTTTCTGTTTCCCTTTCCTTGTTGGATTTTTTTCCTCACCTGCTTCTCTCTCTTTAGCCTCCTGCTGTCTTCTTATTCTTCTTCTCCTTCTTCTTCTTTGGTGCTTTCTGTCTTCTAACCTCCTGGCTTCTGTTTGTCTCACTTGTCTCCCTCTCTGGGTTACCTCACTTCTTCTTCACTGTCTGCCCTCTCTCTCTCTCTCTCTCTCTCTCTGTCTCTCTCTGTCTCTCTCTCCAGCGGCCAGTGAGCGGGGAGGCGGAGCGGGGCTGCTGTTACCACATGGGTGCTGGGATGTGAATGGCACAACAGACAGTGCAGCCCCCAGGAGTCAAGCAGCAGCCGCTGGCTCTGTTTCTCTCCCAGAACTTTTTCCCTCTACCCCTCCCCTTTAAGACACACCCACTTTACACTCTCCCTCTCTCTCTCTCCCTCCTCCACTGGCCACAACCACACAGGGATGAGGCCCCGCCCATGAGGGAATGGGGAAATCCACCCCCCCCTCCAATCCCTCCCACCCACACACATACACCTCTTGGTCTGCCCCGCGGCTCATCGGGATGGTTGGAATAGCTAAGAGAGAGAGAGAGAGAGAGAGAGAGAGAGAGAGAGAGAGAGAGAGAGAGAGAGAGAGAGAGAGAGAGGTAGAGAGCGTAACAAGCAGGACACAGAGAGAGAGCGAGACTGAGCAGAGAGAGAGAGAGAGAGAGAGAGAGAGAGAGAGAGAGAGAGAGAGAGAGAGAGAGAGAGAAAGAGAGAGAGATTGGTAGAGAGCTCTTCTGTATACAAGCTCAGGCACAGCGAAGGAGGCACAAATGTCAAGGCAGGATCAATTCAAATTTTCCACTGTGCTCATTTTAACCCCTTCCTGCACACACACCATTAGGAATATGAGGGTTAACACCACACACACACACAACACACACAATAAACGTGTTGATGTGTCTACAGTTGACAAGACTAGATTAGACTAGAACTTGATTAGACTAGACTAGACTAGACTAGATTAGACTAGAGTAGACTAGACTAGTTTTAGAATAGCCTAGA
The DNA here is from genome assembly GCA_002895965.2 of Coryphaenoides rupestris. NCBI lineage: Eukaryota > Metazoa > Chordata > Actinopteri > Gadiformes > Macrouridae > Coryphaenoides > Coryphaenoides rupestris. The sequence continues at coordinate 165,011 of PIJE02001082.1, read as the reverse complement.
ATAGATTAGATATGACTCCAGTTAGCGTAAATAAATTTGATTTGATTAAACTACATTAGACTCGACTAGACCAGACTAGTTTACCAAGAATACCAGAATAGATTTTTATTGAATCAGTTTATATATATAATATAGTTTCTACGTGTGGATTTGGTTATTGGTTATTGAATTAGTCCCGCAAAACCCACAACAAATATGGATTTGGTCATTAAAGGTGAAATCATCTTTCAGTGTAACTCAGTGAACCTCATCAATTTAAATATAGATTATATTAAATTCAGCATAAATATTATCAGATTTGATGCCAACATAGGCCTACTACCACACAAGGCTTACTACCACAAGGTCTACTATCACAATGCCTACTATCACACAAGGTCTACTAACACATAAAGCCTAGTTAAACACTACGGCCTCTAACACAGCCCGCTACTACACAAGACAACCACTAAAACAAAAGGCCTACTACCACACAAGGCCTACTAACACAAGCCTATCTAACACACAAGGCTACTACGACAAAGGCCTACTAACACAGCTACTACCACAAGCCTACTGACCTCTTAACACAAAGGGGCCTACTACACAAGCCTACTAACACAAGACCCTACTAACAACACAAGGCCTACTACCACAAGGCCTACTAACACAAGGCCTACTAACACAAGACCTACTAACACACAAGGCCTACTACCACAAGGCCTACTAACACACAAGGCCTACTAACACAAGGCCTACTAACACACAAGGCCTACTACCACAAGGCCTACTAACACACAAGGCCTACTAACACAAGACCTACTAACACACAAGGCCTACTACCACAAGGCCTACTAACACAAGGCCTACTAACACACAAGGCCTTCTATCACAAGGCATTCTACTACAAGGCCTACTAACACACAAGGCCTACTACCACAAAGCCTACTAACACACAAGGCCTACTACCACAAAGCCTACTAACACACAAGGCCTACTACCACACAAGGCCTACTAACACACAAGGCTGACTAACGCATAAAGCCTACCACATCCAGCCTCCCACCTCCCCCTTCCCTCAAAAGGCCTTTGCTTTTTGGTCAGGCTGCTTCTGTATATAAGAATTTGTTCTTAGTTGCTTGCCTGGATAGATAAAGGTTAAATAAAAAAATTAAAAAACACACAAGGTCTACTAACACAAGGCCTACTAACGCATAAGGCCGACTAACACAGCCCAAGTAAGAACTAAGGCCTACTCATTATGAACTGCAGATGGAACATTTGAACCGGGCCAAAGTCGTACTGTTATTAAAATAGCAGTTTCTTTCTGGATGCTCTGGTAGTAATTTATGTACATTATGGGAGTTCCATGCTTCTAAAATGGCTCATTGGCAGAAGGCCACGTGTCCTGGTTTCAACCCTGAGCAGCTTGTGGAAGCAGCTTGTGGAAGCGTGAAGGAGCTATTGAAGCTGTGTGGAGAGGAAAAACCCTGGAGGATCTTGTAGTAGCCATACCGATTCAACACATGGCCGTTTGTTTAGTGCTTCTCTGCGTTCTGCCAAATGCTTATTTTAAAGGATCGGGTGGAGTGTTATCATCAGTTGTATTATTTTTTAAGAAATTATTATTTTATTAATAATAATAATAATAATAATAATAATAATAACACCAGCAATAATAACAACAACAACAACAATAATAATAATATAATACCAGCAATAATAATAATAATAATAACACCAGCAATAATAATAACAATAATAATAACAACAACAACAATAATAATAATAATAATAATAATAATAATACCAATAATAATAATTATTATTATTATTACTATTAGTATTATTATTGTTATTATTATTATTATAATGTATTGCCATTGTTATCAGATGAACACGAACATGATCAAATAATCCCAATCGAACATTAGAAATAAAAATAACATTTAGAAATACTGTAAATAAAACCTGAGTCGAACCTGAGCCATCACCAGAGCCCCTCTTAAGCGTCCCTGCTCGTCACGTGACCCTGCTTGGAGAGGATTATCTCGGTGACGTCATCGCGGGCCGAGCTACAGCGATACGGAGACACTGACAGCTCCGGGGGAAATCTCTATCATCATTACCGTAAGAAACGACAGATTGTCTCATTCATTTTGATCAGATTTGTATTCATATTTGTGCTTAGAGGAGGCATGTGTGTCGTGGTGCGTTTAGATTCGACCTGAGGACGGAGAGGATGATGGGATGGATGATGGAGAGGATGATGAGATGGAGGATGATGAGAGGATGCTTAGATCTTGTATGGGGTGCACCGGCACCGTGGTGATACATTTAATTCTGTGTTAAAATAGGTAAAATGTTAAAATCTGGTAAAGTGACGGCCTACTGAATGATGATGTGCTGTATGTGTGTTGGCCTATCGTCGTGGACGGTGCGGTGGATTTACGTTTAGCGTGTATATATACTGTATATATATATATACACGATATTGTGCGGTATTGAGGTGTATGATGCACGATTTTAATATCAATACGTTTTAATCACAAATGTATTTATTAAAAATCGGCTGAGTAAGTGGATGGATAATGGTACTGAGACATTGAGCGCACATTCATCCTCCCTGCGCCCTTCAGCCTCAGCATCCTGAAGGGCGACACGACAAGATGCGCTCCCCGGAGGCCACAGTGGATTTAAAACATTGACTGTAAAATTAAAACAAAATATGATGATGACTGATGAAGGACGTTCACGTTATGCTCCATGTATTCCGTGTGGATGTTGTTATATACTGTAGGCCCGCTTGGCAGGCCTACAGTATATAACACAGGCCTACCATCATCTGCCTGTCTGTCTGTCTGTCTGTCTGTCTGTGAGGTGGATGGCTACTCAATCAAATATAACTGAGGAATTGACATTAGAGAGTCCAACATTTACAATCTTCTTTACTTACTTGTACATCTGTGAAAGTACACAGAATAAATACACTTTGGGTGGTGGTGCAGTGATATTAATACGAGCGATGTCAATCCTCTGGGCAGCAGGAGTGAGTGAGTGTGAGAGCAGACCGGTGGTCACCATGGGGGAACTCTTCAGGAGCGAAGAGATGACCCTGGCTCAGCTGTTCCTCCAGTCAGAGGCGGCCTACTGCTGTGTCAGCGAGCTGGGAGAACTGGGCATGGTCCAGTTCAGAGACGTAAGTACAGAGAATACGTTCAATTACAAATAAACAGGCTACAAATGATAGGCTACATATTAAACATAACTTGCCTAACCCTTCTGCTATTCTTGGAAATGATTACATGTAAATATAATATAACTATCTATACTGTATAGTGGCCTCAATGAAAGACAGAGAAACATTACATCCTACATTATTGCATTACTGTTGTCAGATTACCTGTTGTTATTGTGATGGACACATCCTGTCTTGTCTTCCATCACAGAGCAAATGGGCAGTTAGAAAGCGCAGGTGGTGGAAACAGTGTTTGTGTTGTTTTGCAGCTGAACCCAGACGTGAACGTATTCCAGCGCAAGTTTGTCAATGAAGTTCGGAGATGCGAGGAAATGGACAGGAAACTGAGTAAGAAAACGTTTGTTGTAACTTTGTTACACTTGGTGCCAGGAAACCATCCTGCTGTCATCGACTGAAATCCAAAAGACATTCCAGGTTGCAACAGAAACTGAACGTGTTTGGAGGTTGGAAAAAAATATTATGATTGTTGTTCCTTCAAGGGAGAGTGGGGTGGGGTTGTGTCGCCGTATTAGCCCTGAGAACATGTATGTTGGAGTTATCACTCAACTTACCAGCGGTTCCGTCTTGGCACACAGGTGTTGTCATACTCAACCAATGAAATGGCTGCCTCAGGTTTCCTCCAGGTTTTATGCCTCAAATAATACTCAACTGTACTTCAGTCCTCATTTATTTAGGCAACCTTTTTCCATTTAAAGTGGTAAATGGTCAATGGATATCAATTGCATAAAGCCCCTCCATATGAGACTTGTTCCTTGACAATATGAGACATGGGACTCTCTGTTCCTCTTCAGGGTTTGTTGAGAAGGAGATCAAGAAAGCCAACATCGCCACGGTGGACACCGGGGAGAATCCAGAGGTTCCCTTCCCCAGAGACATGATTGATTTGGAGGTAAGCTTTCACAGAAGGATCGGATGTACAGGTCCACGGAACATGAGATAAAACTGGTCATTAAATTAGGCTGATGAATCAGCAGCAACCTTACAAAAGTATGAACAAAATGATATGGCGATGAATTCATACATTGTCACAGTAACCTGTGCTGTGATTGGCTGAGGAGTAACACGCTGTCAAGGTAACCCGTGCCGATGCGTGTAATTGGCAGGCCACCTTTGAGAAGCTGGAGAACGAGCTGAAGGAGATCAACACCAACCAGGAAGCCCTGAAGAAGAACTTCCTGGAGCTGACGGAGCTGAAGCACATCCTGCGACGCACACAGCAGTTCTTTGACGAGGTCTCACACCATTCATACCACTTTCACCACGATCTTCACGCACACACCACCGACATGAACCCCTTTGTCCGTGAAGCCCCCGTTGGTGTGGCAAGGTGTAAAATTGCAGAGTTATACAATGAATGGATCTCTTTCACCACAGATGGAGGACCCCAACCTGCTGGAGGAGTCCTCTGCCCTCATGGAAGGCAACGAGGGTGGCCGCGGAGCACCGCTCAGACTGGGGTAGGACCACTCACACATACAGTGAACCATACCGCTCAGACTGGGGTAGGAACACTCACACAGACAGTGAACCATACAGCTCAGACTGGTGTAGGACCACTCACACATACAGTGAACCATACCGCTCAGACTGGGGTAGGACCACTCACACATACAGTGAACCATACCGCTCAGACTGGGGTAGGAACACTCACACAGACTACAGCTCAGAATGGGGTAGGACCACTCACACATACAGTGAACCATACCGCTCAGACTGGGGTAGGACCACTCACACATACAGTGAACCATACCGCTCAGACTGGGGTAGGAACACTCACACATGCAGTGAACCATACCGCTCAGACTGGGGTAGGACCACTCACACATACAGTGAACCATACCATGCAGACTGGGGTAGGACCACTCACACATACAGTGAACCATACCGCTCAGACTGGGATAGGACCACTCACACAATACAGTGAACCATACGCTCAGACTGGGGTAGGACCACTCACACATACAGTGAACCATACCCGCTCAGACTGGGGTAGGACCACTCACACATACAGTGAATCATACCGCTCAGACTGGGGTAGGACCACTCACACATACAGTGAACCATACCGCTCAGACTGGGGTAGGACCACTCACACATACAGTGAATCATACCGCTCAGACTGGGGTAGGACCACCACACATACAGTGAACCATACCGCTCAGACTGGGGTAGGACCACTCACACATACAGTGAACCATACCGCTCAGACTGGGGTAGGAACACTCACACATACAGTGAACCATACCGCTCAGACTGGGGTAGGAACACTCACACATACAGTGAACCATACCGCTCAGACTGGGGTAGGACCACTCACACATACAGTGAACCATACCGCTCAGACTGGGGTAGGACCACTCACACATACAGTGAACCATACCGCTCAGACTGGGGTAGGACCACTCACACATACAGTGAACCATACCGCTCAGACTGGTGTAGGACCACTCACACATACAGTGAACCATACAGCAGCAGACACACTAGGGCTACACTGTGGTGTGGTGCCACAGTAGTAGGGCTGAACAATGTGGCAAAAAATATTATGTTGCATTTGCGATATGATTTATTATTAGTAGGGATGACTATTTTCGCATCACAATTTTCATTTTAACGTTAAAAAGACTATTAATCATTTGTTGGGACCTGCACCATAGTAAACAAACATGTTTTCTTACATCTGGAGAAAAACATGTGTAATACTACAGTACTTGTAGTATTAAAGTGTATTAACATTAACATTTACACATTTTACTGTGAGATTTCAATAATATTTCGATTCATTGTCCAGCTCTGGACAGTAGTGCTGCAGTATCCAAGCTAAGCTACCCCATATAAGTGGAACCGAACCGTCCATGGCCTGGCTCGACGTCACAGTGACGTGCGCACATTGATCATTGATTGACGACATCACTCTGATTCCAGATTTGTTGCCGGGGTGATCAGCCGAGAGAGGCTCCCCACCTTCGAGAGGATGCTGTGGCGCGTGTGTCGCGGCAACGTCTTCCTCCGCCAGGCGGAGATAGAAGACCCCCTGGAGGACCCTGCTACGGTCAGCTCGCACTGAGAGCTACACACACACATATATAGACACACACACACACACACACGTATAGACACACACACACACACACACAACACACACACACACACAGAGACCTTAACGTTGTCTTCTCTATCCCACAGGGAGACCAGGTTCACAAGTCAGTGTTCATCATTTTCTTCCAAGGGGACCAGCTGAAGAACCGGGTGAAGAAAATCTGCGAGGGGTGGGTGTCATCCTTACCTCTTAAGACCTCCTCGTTTACGATGGGGTTTATGTTCAGGTTGAAGGACCACATCGGTCTGGGTTATTAAACCATCATAACCTTCACTGAAACATCTTCCTTGCACAGATTCTGCCTGAGAGCATTGAGCGGTCGAGCTTGCCTGCCACCAATGTAAACCATATTTTGGTCTTTCAGAATCACTGCTCCGGAGCGCGACTGCTAGTGTCTACCTTCATGGTGAGGGCGTGCTCACGATAAATGCTCCTTGGCAGAATTGTTACAATATAAAGTAATTTCTACAAAGAGAGACGGTTATGATGGTTTAACCCAGGCTGGTCCTTTAAGTATTACCAAGCTTGTATTCTTTGCTCTGAAATAAAACCAAATGCTAGAACGCACTAGTAGTATTAGTAGTATTAGTAGTCATGCTAGTGATTGTAGTAGTACTAGTGTAGTGTGGTGTTGTCACAGGCAGGTAGTGCAGAGTAACGCTGGCTTCATCTCACCAGATTCCGGGCGTCGTTGTACCCGTGTCCCGAGACCCCCCAGGAGAGGAAGGAGATGCTGGCTGGAGTCAACACCCGCATCGATGACCTCCAGATGGTACGTCAGTACGCACTCACCTCAATACACGCTCCATACTCACCTCAATACACGCTCCGTACTCACCTCAATACACGCTCCGTACTCACCTCAATACACGCTCCATACTCACCTCAATACACGCTCCGTACTCACCTCAATACACGCTCCGTACTCACCTCAATACACGCTCCGTACTCACCTCAATACACGCTCCGTACTCACCTCAATACACGCTCCGTACTCACCTCAATACACGCTCCGTACTCACCTCAATACACGCTCCGTACTCACCTCAATACACGCTCCGTACTCACCTCAATACACGCTCCGTACTCACCTCAATACACGCTCCGTACTCACCTCAATACACGCTCCATACTCACCTCAATACACGCTCCGTACTCACCTCAATACACGCTCCGTACTCACCTCAATACACGCTCCATACTCACCTCAATACACGCTCCGTACTCACCTCAATACACGCTCCGTACTCACCTCAATACACGCTCCGTACTCACCTCAATACACGCTCCGTACTCACCTCAATACACGCTCCATACTCACCTCAATACACGCTCCGTACTCACCTCAATACACGCTCCGTACTCACCTCAATACACGCTCCGTACTCACCTCAATACACGCTCCGTACTCACCTCAATACACGCTCCGTACTCACCTCAATACACGCTCCGTACTCACCTCAATACACGCTCCGTACTCACCTCAATACACGCTCCGTACTCACCTCAATACACGCTCCATACTCACCTCAATACACGCTCCATACTCACCTCAATACACGCTCCGTACTCACCTCAATACACGCTCCATACTCACCTCAATACACGCTCCATACTCACCTCAATACACGCTCCGTACTCACCTCAATACACGCTCCATACTCACCTCAATACACGCTCCATACTCACCTCAATACACGCTCCATACTCACCTCAATACACGCTCCGTACTCACCTCAATACACGCTCCGTACTCACCTCAATACACGCTCCATACTCACCTCAATACACGCTCCGTACTCACCTCAATACACGCTCCATACTCACCTCAATACACGCTCCATACTCACCTCAATACACGCTCCATACTCACCTCAATACACGCTCCGTACTCACCTCAATACACGCTCCGTACTCACCTCAATACACGCTCCGTACTCACCTCAATACACGCTCCGTACTCACCTCAATACACGCTCCGTACTCACCTCAATACACGCTCCGTACTCACCTCAATACACGCTCCGTACTCACCTCAATACACGCTCCGTACTCACCTCAATACACGCTCCGTACTCACCTCAATACACGCTCCGTACTCACCTCAATACACGCTCCGTACTCACCTCAATACACGCTCCGTACTCACCTCAATACACGCTCCGTACTCACCTCAATACACGCTCCGTACTCACCTCAATACACGCTCCGTACTCACCTCAATACACGCTCCGTACTCACCTCAATACACGCTCCGTACTCACCTCAATACACGCTCCGTACTCACCTCAATACACGCTCCGTACTCACCTCAATACACGCTCCGTACTCACCTCAATACACGCTCCGTACTCACCTCAATACACGCTCCGTACTCACCTCAATACACGCTCCGTACTCACCTCAATACACGCTCCGTACTCACCTCAATACACGCTCCGTACTCACCTCAATACACGCTCCGTACTCACCTCAATACACGCTCCGTACTCACCTCAATACACGCTCCGTACTCACCTCAATACACGCTCCGTACTCACCTCAATACACGCTCCGTACTCACCTCAATACACGCTCCGTACTCACCTCAATACACGCTCCGTACTCACCTCAATACACGCTCCGTACTCACCTCAATACACGCTCCGTACTCACCTCAATACACGCTCCGTACTCACCTCAATACACGCTCCGTACTCACCTCAATACACGCTCCGTACTCACCTCAATACACGCTCCGTACTCACCTCAATACACGCTCCGTACTCACCTCAATACACGCTCCGTACTCACCTCAATACACGCTCCGTACTCACCTCAATACACGCTCCGTACTCACCTCAATACACGCTCCATACTCACCTCAATACACGCTCCGTACTCACCTCAATACACGCTCCATACTCACCTCAATACACACTCCATACTCACCTTAATACACACATACAAGACAAGGTCAACTGTGTGACAATTTAACATATCTTTTCAATTTATCTATCTTATTAAATGATTATACAAGAATGAAGAATTGTCGATTTGAAAATGATTAAAAATAAATACAAGCTAAACCACAAAACAAAAGTTATGAAGGAAAGGCTCAGATGCAGGGTGTAGCTTTGAGCCTTGGTCTTGGGGGGAATTCTGAGTATTGTTTCAGCGCCTCACTGCGTCACACAAAGCAGACCTGCAGTCCAAGACATCATTCAAACTTTCAACAGGGGCTTTGTATTCACCGTTGACAAGTCGCAGACTAAACAATGAACACAAATAAACGTCCATCATTTGATCCAATAGAAACTCCGGATGCCGGTTTTTTCGAGATTGCTTTTCGGTGATATTTGATCGCATTATGCGGGGTGTGGGTGCATGTACTTGTTTTCAACACGAATCATTGCTTCTCAATGTTGTGGAACCTCTTAGGCGTGGAAAACCACTCTTAGTCTTAGTGCTCACCAAAGCCTGACCCTGTGTTCCCCAAAGGAGTCGGATTTACTACAGTAAACAAAAATGACGTGTTGTGGGCGCGCTTACTTGCCCCTCAAATTAGCCCTTCTCCGGAGCATTTCATGACAGAACCTCAATAAGCCTATTTAATGAATGTGGAACTTTCCATTGCAATTACCACCTACTTTTAGTCTCCACCACTACCAGTCCTCAAGGGGTGTGTGTGCGCTGTCCTCGACGCAAGCCACCAGCCCAACCATAGAGTGGTTCTTCTGAAGAATTAGTAGTTTTCTTCAGTGTATCTTAACCACGCTCCCAAGAATTTGAATCTCACATCTGGAAAAGGATGCTTTGAATGTACGGATAGTGGCAGGAGATCGAGGGAGGGATACGCGTTTCCGTTACATGTTCGGTTAGAACTCCCCTCTCTCTTTCCATCTCTCTCCCTCCACCTAACTTCCTCTCCTCCGCCCCCCCCCTCTCTCCCAGGTCCTGAACCAGACGGAGGACCACCGCCAGCGGGTGCTGCAGGCGGCCTCCAAGACGATGCGCGTGTGGTTCATCAAGGTGCGCAAGATGAAGGCCATCTACCACACGCTCAACCTGTGCAACATCGACGTCACGCAGAAGTGTCTGATTGCCGAGGTGTGGTGCCCCGTGTCCGACCTGGACTCCATCCAGTTCGCCCTGCGCCGCGGCACGGTGAGTTGGCCTCCAGAGCCTCCACAGCCTCCACAGCCGTAGTCACTCACTGGGACTGGAAAGTCTGTGTTTGTGGAGGAGGGGGGGGTGTCGTCATGCAACCTGGCTTGATGACAGGAAATTAACTCTGATTAATGTGTGTTTAGGCTGACGATAAGGTAGATAATGACAGATCTATCTCAGACCCAGAGCCTCACACACAGTTTACAGCTACCTACTTTGAAGATTCAAGATGTGTATTCCTCACATACACATACGGATATGCAGTGAAATGAAAAGGACATAAACACTCTAAAGAACAAACACCAAACAACAAAGAAGAAACACCTAGAAACACTCTAAAGTCCAAAGGGAATTCCCGTTCCTACTTGTAGCCAAAAAAGTAATCTTGTTTTAACGGAGCACACAGAGCACAAATGTTTTGTCTCTTTTGGTGATGTGGAAATTCAAAAATATTTTGCATCTGTCCTGACATGGTTGTGTTTGCTTTGGGTTTAAGACAGCATTTCTTAAACTATTGGTTGGGACCCAAAATGGTGATCCTTTTGTTTAACGAACAAAAGGATCAGAGGTTTCCGAGCGTGCAGAGGTTGGGTCCCACAGACACACTGAAAAAGTATTTTGGTGGTGTGATTGACAGGAGAGGAGTGGCTCCACTGTGCCGTCCATCCTGAACCGGATGCTGACCAAACAGACTCCACCCACCTTCAACAAGACCAACAAGTTCACCTCCGGCTTCCAGAACATCGTGGACGCCTACGGCATCGGAAACTACCGAGAAATCAACCCAGGTGACACATAGGGCGTCCAACAGCATGCATACGGACCATTGTTGTGTTGCATTCATGCGCCTGTCGTTGAGCTTTGCTGTGATATGTGATTGACAGGCAAGATGGATTCCCTGAACCAATTAGGGAACAGATGTCTAGATTGGTCTAGACATCCAGAACAAATATTCTCACAGCATTCACAACTCACACTCACTAATCACTGACACATGGCCGTGCAATTTCTAACAGAAAACACTGAAACCATATCTCTTCAATCTCACCGACGGCGCCTTTCATGATAACACTGTGCCAGTCCATTGGGGTGACTCTCTGTGGTCTCTGTGTCACTGTGTGTCTCCAGCTCCGTACACCATCATCACCTTCCCCTTCTTGTTTGCCGTCATGTTCGGAGACATGGGCCATGGTCTGCTCATGACCTGCATCGCCCTCTACCTGGTCATCAGGGAGAGCCGACTCCTCTCCAAAGAGCGACAATGACTCACATACACGCTCCGTACTCACCTCAATACACGCTCCATACTCACCTCAATACACGCTCCGTACTCACCTCAATACACGCTCCGTACTCACCTCAATACACGCTCCATACTCACCTCAATACACGCTCCGTACTCACCTCAATACACGCTCCATACTCACCTCAATACACGCTCCGTACTCACCTCAATACACACTCCATACTCACCTTAATACACACATACAAGACAAGGTCAACTGTGTGACAATTTAACATATCTTTTCAATTTATCTATCTTATTAAATGATTATACAAGAATGAAGAATTGTCGATTTGAAAATGATTAAAAATAAATACAAGCTAAACCACAAAACAAAAGTTATGAAGGAAAGGCTCAGATGCAGGGTGTAGCTTTGAGCCTTGGTCTTGGGGGGAATTCTGAGTATTGTTTCAGCGCCTCACTGCGTCACACAAAGCAGACCTGCAGTCCAAGACATCATTCAAACTTTCAACAGGGGCTTTGTATTCACCGTTGACAAGTCGCAGACTAAACAATGAACACAAATAAACGTCCATCATTTGATCCAATAGAAACTCCGGATGCCGGTTTTTTCGAGATTGCTTTTCGGTGATATTTGATCGCATTATGCGGGTGTGGGTGCATGTACTTGTTTTCAACACGAATCATTGCTTCTCAATGTTGTGGAACCTCTTAGGCGTGGAAAACCACTCTTAGTCTTAGTGCTCACCAAAGCCTGACCCTGTGTTCCCCAGAGGAGTCGGATTTACTACAGTAAACAAAAATGACGTGTTGTGGGCGCGCTTACTTGCCCCTCAAATTAGCCCTTCTCCGGAGCATTTCATGACAGAACCTCAATAAGCCTATTTAATGAATGTGGAACTTTCCATTGCAATTACCACCTACTTTTAGTCTCCACCACTACCAGTCCTCAAGGGGTGTGTGTGCGCTGTCCTCGACGCAAGCCACCAGCCCAAAAAGAGTGGTTCTTCTGAAGAATTAGTAGTTTTCTTCAGTGTATCTTAACCACGCTCCCAAGAATTTGAATCTCACATCTGGAAATGGATGCTTTGAATGTACGGATAGTGGCAGGAGATCGAGGGAGGGATACGCGTTTGGTAAGAACTCTCTCTTTCCATCTCTCTCCCTCCACCTAACCCCTAACCCCACCTAATCCAGGTCCTGAACCAGACGGAGGACCACCGCCAGCGGGTGCTGCAGGCGGCCTCCAAGACGATGCGCGTGTGGTTCATCAAGGTGCGCAAGATGAAGGCCATCTACCACACGCTCAACCTGTGCAACATCGACGTCACGCAGAAGTGTCTGATTGCCGAGGTGTGGTGCCCCGTGTCCGACCTGGACTCCATCCAGTTCGCCCTGCGCCGCGGCACGGTGGAGTTCGGTCCTCCGGAGCCTCCACCAAGCCGCACACCCGTAGTCACTCACCGGGGACTGGAAAGGTCTGGTGTTTGTGGAGGAGGGGGGGGGGCTTGTCATCAATGCAACCTGGCCTTGATGAACAAGGAAATTAACTCTGATTAATGTGTGTTCAGGGCCTGGACGATAAGGTAGATATATGACAGAATCTATCTCAGACCAGAGCCTCAACACACAGTTACAGGCTACCCTACTTTGAAGAATTCAAGATGTGCATTACCACTGCACATACACTACGGATATGCACGTGAAATGAAAAGGACATAACACTCTATAAGAACCAAACACAACAAACAACAAAGAAGGAAACCACCTAGATAACACTCTAAAGTCCAAAGGGAATTCCCGTTCCTACTTGTAGCCAAAAAAGTAATCTTGTTTTAACGGAGCACACAGAGCACAAATGTTTTGTATTGGACTCAAGTCTCTTTTGGTGATGTGGAAATTCAAAAATATTTTGCATCTGTCCTGGACATGGTTGTGGTTTGCTTTGGGTTTAAGACAGCATTTCTTAAACTATTGGTTGGGACCCAAAATGGTGATCCTTTTGTTTAACGAACAAAAGGATCAGAGGTTGGGTCCCACAGACACACTGAAAAGGTATTTTGGTGGTGTGATTGACAGGAGAGGAGTGGCTCCACTGTGCCGTCCATCCTGAACCGGATGCTGACCAAACAGACTCCACCCACCTTCAACAAGACCAACAAGTTCACCTCCGGCTTCCAGACATCGTGGACGCCTACGGCATCGGAAACTACCGAGAAATCAACCCAGGTGACACATAGGGTGTCCACCAACATGCATACGGACCATTGTTGTGTTGCATTCATGCGCCTGTAGTGGAGCTTTGCTATGATATGTGATTGACAGGCAAGATGGATTCCCTGAACCAATTAGGGGACAGATGTCTAGATTGGTCTAGACATCCAGAACAAATATTCTCACAGCATTCACAACTCACACTCACTAATCACTGACACGTGGCTATGCAATTTCTAACAGAAAACACTGAAACCATATCTCTTCAATCTCACCGACGGCGCCTTTCATGATAACACTGTGCCAGTCCATTGGGGTGACTCTCTGTGGTCTCTGTGTCACTGTGTGTCTCCAGCTCCGTACACCATCATCACCTTCCCCTTCTTGTTCGCCGTCATGTTCGGAGACATGGGCCATGGTCTGCTCATGACCTGCATCGCCCTCTACCTGGTCATCAGGGAGAGCCGACTCCTCTCGCAGAAGAGCGACAATGAGGTGCCAGACAACGCCAACGTGACTGACCTCGAGAAGAGCTCCTCATGTTACTGTCGTAGCCCAGAGAGGAGCTCTTCATGTTACTGACCTAGCCCAGAGAGGAGCTCTTCATGTTACTGACGTAGCCCAGAGAAGAGCTCTTCATATTACTGACATAGCCTAGAGAGGAGCTCTTCATGTTACTGACGTAGCCCAGAGAAGACTCTTCATGTTACTGACATAGCCTAGAGAGGAGCTCTTCATGTTACTGACGTGGCCCAGAGAAGACTCTTCATGTTACTGACATAGCCTAGAGAGGAGCTCTTCATGTTACTGACATAGCCTAGAGAGGAGCTCTTCATGTTACTGACATAGCCCAGAGAAGAGCTCTTCATGTTACTGACGTAGCCCAGAGAAGAGCTCTTCATATTACTGACCTAGCCTAGTTAAGAGTGCTTCATGTTACTGACGTAGCCCAGAGAAGACTCTTCATGTTACTGACGTAGCCCAGAGAAGACTCTTCATGTTACTGACATAGCCTAGAGAGGAGCTCTTCATGTTACTGACATAGCCTAGAGAAGAGCTCTTCATGTTACTGACGTAGCCCAGAGAAGAGCTCTTCATGCAGTCCTGTGTGTAATATAGATGACATTATTGAAGCCGCTCCTATAGCTACTACTGCTATTCGTGTTAAGAGCAGCTAATAGCGATGCTAGTACTGCTAATGCCGTTGTTTACACTGTTTGGCCCTGCGTTGTAGATATTCAACATGGTGTTTGCCGGCCGCTACATCATTCTGCTGATGGGGCTGTTCTCCATCTACACCGGCGTCATCTACAACGACTGCTTCTCCAAGTCTCTCAACATGTTCGGCTCCGGGTGGAGCGTCCGACCCATGTTCAACGCCAGGGGAGCCAACTGGACGTGAGTTTTGTTGTGTACCCGCCAGGCTATTCATTAAAAATTCATACATCTCATGAACCATATTGTAGATAAGTGTCAGCTAATTGTCGTGCTGACTAGCTGACCCCTCGTGCACCATTTCCCGTCCCTTCTGTTAGATTTGAGACTCTCGATTCAAACGCCGTGCTTCAGTTGGACCCTGCGGTGCCCGGTGTTTTCAACGGGCCCTACCCGCTCGGCATCGACCCGGTAATTTCCGCCCGCTCCAGCCCAACGCACATGGAGCGCAAATCTCCCCTCATATGTGTAGCAGGACACAAACAACAACTAGAATCACCTTTTTTTAACAAACGTGGTGACTTGGTTACTCATGTACTTCCTGTAGGACTCAAGTCTATCCTTGGTGCCCCCGACGCGGCATTGTGCCTTGGACTTTACTTATCTACACGTCCAGTCTTGGCGCTTTTTGTGTTTTAAATGTTTCTTTTTTTATTATTTGGCAGATCTGGAACATCGCCACCAACAAGCTGACCTTCCTCAACTCCTTCAAGATGAAGATGTCCGTCATCCTGGGCGTGATCCACATGCTGTTCGGCGTGTCTCTCAGTCTCTTCAACCACCTGTGAGAGTTTCCACGTCGTATATAACACCCTGGTTTGTTTCACTCGCTTTAAAGCTGCCGCTGCTAAAGTTTCAGACAAAACGTTTCAGTTGACGTTGGCATTTCCAACAAATTCCACTCCAATTATTGCTCTTCAATCCCACCTACAGCACCTTTAAAGAAACGATTATGTCGATACGAAAAGCAACAACTGAGTCGCTTTGTGTTGTTTTAAGAATTCCCATATGATTACAGTATGACAAAGAGTGTGATTTATAGTATACATTACACACGACACACCTGGAGAGAGTGTGTGTGTGTGTGTGTGTGTGTGTGTGTGTGTGTGTGTGTGTGTGTGTGTGTGTGTGTGTGTGTGTGTGTGTGCGCGGGGGAGAGTGTGTGTGTGTGTGTGTGTGTGTGTGTGTGTGTGTGAGATCCGTGATCCCGCCGCTATGAATTGATCCCATTGTCATGGAAAGTTACTCCTTCTACCGCAGCCCTTGCCAGTAGAAGTGATGTACTGTATGTTGGTTCATGCTGCCACACGCACTGCTGCCTTTGAGCCACTGGTTCCGCCTGTGCCACGAGCACGGCTGGATTACCCACTGGCAACTATTCTGAATACCTTTATTTAAAAAAAAAAAAACAAGAATGAATGAATAAGCTGGCGACGTGACTGTGAAAGCGAGGCGGCTGTAATGATTATGTTTCATCACCTCATCATGAGTCATCCGTCATGGATAGGGCACGTACTGTACGTATAAACAAGCGCTAGAACATTCCGATGTGAGGTATGCTCGCGTAAGGCACTTGTTCCATACATCAGGGTTTCGCGCGTCGCAGGTCTTGAACGTTTGTGGAAAATGCTTCGTTGTTTAACGGTTATGTTCTCAAGGTTAGGAATAGGAATTCAAAAACGCTTCCATCAGTGTTTCATGTACACAATCACTCACGTAAAACCCAAACTCTCGGGGATGTTTTAAATTAAACGATTCCGTTTACCGGCGGTAGATTGATTGATATGTGTGGCGAAATGAAAAGTCGGTGTATTTATGTGCTTGAATTCCACTCTGACTCTGGGTAAACTGACTCTGCACTCTAAACTGTCCATTAACTCCACTGGTTGCCATGGCGCTACGTGGTGTGACATTGCTTACCTAACGGCACTTGCTCGGAGAAGAAGTGACCGTAATGAAGACGTGATGAATGAGCCCTGGTCCCGCAGGTACTTCAAGAAGCCCCTGAACATCTTCCTGGGCTTCATCCCCGAGATCGTCTTCATGTCCAGCCTGTTTGGCTACCTGGTGCTGCTGGTCTTCTACAAGTGGACGGCCTACGACGCCCTCAGCTCCCGGGAGGCGCCCAGCCTGCTCATCCACTTCATCAACATGTGCCTGTTCAACTACAACGACCCCACCAACAGGCCCCTCTACCCGGGACAGGTGCTCTCACGCCCGCCACCTCCACCTCCACCTCCATCACCACCTCCACCACCACCAGCTCTCTCTCTCTCTCTCTCTCTCCATGCTCTCTCACACACCTCTAACATGTCTGTCTCTGTAGGGTTAACCTGTCTGTCTGTCTCTCTAAGGTTAACCTGTCTGTCTGTCTGTCTGTCTGTCTGTCTCGGTGGAGTTTAACTGTCTGTCTCTGTAGAGTTAACCTGTTGGTCTGTCTCTGTTTAGTTAACTTGTCTGTCTGTCTCTGTAGGGTTAACCTGTCTTTCTCTGTAGAGTTAACCTGTCTCTCTGCCTCTGTTTAGTTAATCTATCTGTCTGTCTCTGTAGGGTTAACCTGTCTGTCTCTGTAGAGTTAACCTGTCTGTCTGTCAGTGCTCTGTAGGAGTTAACCTGTCTCTCTGGTCTCTGTAGGAGTTTAACCTGTCTGCCTGGTCTACTGATATAGTAAACCTGACTGTCTAGGTAGAGATTAACCTGTCTAACCTCTGTAAGAGTTAACCTGTCTTTTCTGTCTCTGTCGGAATGTAACCTGTCTCTCCTGTCTCATGTAGGAGTTAACCTGTCTGCCTGTCTCTGTATAGTTAACCTGTTTCTGTCTCTTGTAGAGGATAACCTGTCTGTCTCTGTAGAGTTAACCTGTCTGGACTCTGCAGATGTTAACCTGTCTGTCTGTCTGGCCTCTGCAGATGTAACCCATACTGTCTGTCTGTCTGTCTGCATGCTGCAGATGGTTAACCCGTCTTGTCTGTGGGTGTCTCTAGACTGGGCATCCAGGTGCTGCTGGTGCTGATAGCCCTAGGCATGCATTCCCCCTGTGATGCTGATAGTGAAAACCATGGTGGCTCCGACGGCAGCATCTGTGGAAAACTAAGCTGGTATGTTACCTCCCCTCCCTCCCCCTCCCTCCCCTCTCTCTCTCTCTACCCTCCCCCGTTTCTCCTCCCCTCTTTATGAAGATTATAGATACCTCCCTCCCTCCCGAGAGGCCTGGTCACCTTGTTGCACAGTACAGTACAGTACAGTACACATAACTGCTCTCACAAATACATTAATTCAAAGTATATGTGATGTGAAGTGTACACAGACTGTTGCTGAAATGTATATTTGATCTATATATATATATATATATGTATCTGATCTGAACAACTTGTGCTTTCTCTCCTGTCATTCATCTTGGTGTACATTACGCTGTAACGTTGGTGGTGTTGCCATGAAACGCTGGCGGGAAGTGAGCCTTGGGAACGTTCCCGTTTGATAAAGAGTGCATTTCCAAAACAACTGTTAAACCAGTACCAGACAAACAAGGTTAACCATTGATCCGTTCTCAGAAAACAATTTAAAATTCTGGCCGTAACTAACGCAATGCAACACATTGTTGCTTTTAGCAATACAAACTCCAACTTTTAAGTTTCTTCGGATCTTCTCATATTTACATTTACATTTACATTTACATTTAGGGCATTTGGCAGACGCTTTTATCCAAAGCGACTTACAAAGAGTACATAGAGTCATATGTCTTTTGGAAATGGAACTCATCGTTGTGTCCCCAACATCTCAACCAATGAACGAATCAACACCCACTCCCCCTTCCCCCCCCTCCCCGACCCCTGACCCCTGACCTCTGACCCCCTGACCCCATGCTTCCCAAGGCTTGCTTACGCTGGACACACAGCTCTTGTGGCTTTTGTATCTAGGCCCAGAAGAGGGCTGAAGCGGCTGCGGAGAGTCTAGCGCAGCCGTCTTTAGAGAAAACTGGCGCGTCCTCATCATGCTCCGGACTCACCCAACAGGGCACCCAGAAGTTTGGGGGCGTTCGCGTGGGCAACGGGCCCACCGAGGACGAGGCTGGCATCGTGGAGCACGACCAGCTCTCCCAGCACTCGGAGGACGGAGACGAGGTGAGGGGGGGGCCCCGGATGCAGTGTGCGGTGTTCAGGGGAGGGCGTTATTCCCGTTAGCGATTAAGATCTCAGAAGAATGCTCGGAAGAATAGCGTTGCTCACTGGGACGTACCAGAATACACACCGACAAACACAAGACCGAACAGGTTAGGCAAGGTGTACCTATCTACCATGGGCACATCAACACATCAAACTGTTCTTAAAAGGGTCCTATTATACCACCATGTGTGAGCGTGATTAGCCACTACAAGCCGTTTCAATAGTCTACCCGTCCGTGGACTGTACCAACTGGTAAAGTGAACTAGTCAGCGTACATCTCGGTGGAAACTCCTACTTGTGATGTCACTTCGTCACAATGACAACTTTACATGACAACTTACACGATGACAAATTTTGAAACAGCTTCTAACAGCTAATCGTGCTCACCCCTGTTGTTAAACTAGGGCCCCTTTAAAGGAGCTTATGGGGATAGCATGTAGCTCCCAACACCGCTGAACCAAGTGGATCCAAATGATAGAAAGACTAAAATGGGAAAATACTCCCCACGCTCAGGTTTAGCCCGTTCCCCTGGCGAGCGACTGGCCCAACACCGATGAATCCCACCGGACTCTTTACAGTATTTTCGTTCTTTGACACATACACACACATACACACACACACAAGTCACACACTGTCACAACTTCCCAAAGGAGAAGAATGAAAACCTTGCGTAACGTACCACAGAATTTGCAGCAACATTTCCTAAATAATAACGCTGAATACACGATATGTTATCTTGCTAGTGTCTCGGTGTGAACCATGAGGGCACTGCACGGGCGTCGCCAGGACGAGAGCGCGGTCTCACAGAGGAGGGCAGGGGGCGGATTGCATGGAAATGGAAATATTTTTGTAGATAAGAGATGGATTTTCCATCTCTCAAGAGCGTAAACAGCGGGTTTGTTTGCGTTTGAGAGCCGGTCCCAGTGAGCCCCTCACAGCTACCCGTGGAATTTTCTGAAAATATCCCCCTTATCATATCATGTAGAAATGTGTCTAAATAGGTCTCATAGGTCTACCTTAATCATGAATCAAAGATGTAGCATGGAGACGTGTGGGTCTACTGTTGGTTCCATCCATGCATGCTTAATCATACCATCATGATCCATTTTCATTTTCATGAGACGAAAGTCGTTTACTGGAATGGTAGGATGGTAACATGCTATCACATCTGATCTGTTATGCTAGTGATATATAGTGGCGGTGATAGGTAGTGATAGGTCTGTAGTGATGTGTAGTGGTAGTGATATATAGTGGTAGTGATACGTAGTGGTGGTATTCGTAATGTGTAGTAGTAGTACCAGTGACATGCGCATGCTTCACACTTACCGCACCGTCCTACACGCAACACTTCGTCCCGCTGCTAACCTTTGACCTCTGCTTACTTTCAAGCATTCGGAGGAGGAGCCGGTAAGAGACAGAACATAGATGACCCTGTTGTTGCACGTTGCGATGTCGTCTGTCGATCGATCACGTCTGTCTGTCTATCGTCGATCTGTCTATCTGTCTGTCCATTTGTCGATCTATCTATCTATCGGCCTGTCTGCCTGTCTCTCAGTCTGTCTGTCTGTCTATCTATCTGTCGATCAGTCTGTCTGGCTATCTGCCTGTCTGTCTACCAGTCAGTCTGTCTATCAGTTTGTCTGTCTGTCTCTCAGTCTGTCTGTCTGTCTGTCTGTCTGTCTGTCTCTCAGTCTGTCTGTCTATCTACTGTCTATCCGTCTGTCTATCAGTCTGCCTGTCTGTCTGTCTACCAGTCAGCCTGTCTCTCGGTCTGCCTGTCTCTCTGTGCCTGCGGTCTCTGTTCTCTGCTCTCTCAATCAAATCTTCCGGCACTGTTGTTCTTAAGCCGTCCCCACAGCAGTGTGTGTGTGTGTGTGTGTGTGTGTGTGTGTGTGTGTGTGTGTGTGTGTGTGTGTGTGTCTCCTTCTGTCTGTGGCATTGGAAGATTGATGCAGAGGGCGTGTCTGATGAGGATAGATCAGAATGCTGAGAGGCCAATACTTAGTGGTGGCCTTTAATGCTACCATGCATGTGTGTGAGCAGAAGACACAGCCTTACTACATCTGTAAACATCCATCAATGGAATACGTCCTCATTGTCTACGACCGAATGTCCTTCACCTAAACACGCTTTGCTGAACACCAGCAGCCCTAATGCGGCGAGGAGTGAACTGGTCCTTTAGTTTCCTCCTTGGAAAGTAAAAACAAAAGAAGAAGGGAATGGCTGGAACGTTGAGGCCCCCCCCCCATGTTCCAGACGGGCATAACATCCATCATGGCTGCCACTGCCACTCGCCAAACCATGATGGCATTCACCGCTGTGTTCTCACTACCACCACCCTCCACCACCACCTCCTCCACCTCCTCCACCTCCTCCACCACCCGAGCAGGGAACAATGCGCGGTGGTTCCGTGAACTGTTCCTCCGGGGTTCCGAGGAACAAAGGAAAAGCCATGGAAAGAGGAAGTCAGGTCTCCCCCGCACCCCCCCCCCCCCCCCTCACCCCACCCCCCCCACCACCTCCGAGCCAAGACAAACCCAATACAGAAGACAGGGAGAGAGAGAGAGAGAGAGAGAGAGAGAGAGAGAGAGAGAGAGAGAGAGAGAGACAGAGACAGAGACAGAAGACAGAGACAGCGACCAGCGACAAGCGACAGCCGACAGAGACAGAGAGAGAACACACACACACACACACACACACACAGACAGAGACAGAGAGAGACCAGGACAAGAACACACAGAGAGAGAGAGAGAGAGAGAGAGAGAGAGAGAGAGAAGAGAGACCTGAGACCCGAGACACAGAACCACAGAGAGTGAAAGAGAGAGAAAGAGAGAGAAAGAGAGAGAGAGGAGAGATGAGAGGAGAGAGGAGAGAGGAGACTAGAGAGAGAGAGAGAACGGGCAGGGGAGACAGAGAAAGAGGGACCACACACACCACACAGCATGTACACGCACACACACATGTACACGCACAGCAACCACACACCACACACACACCCACACACACACACACACACACACACACCACACACCACACACCACCACACACACACACACACACACACACACACACACAGCGAGAGAGAGAGAGAGAGGGAGAGAGTCTGGTACCTCCACCCCTCCAGCTCTCGCTAGGGAAGGAAAAGGCGACCCCGGCTGTGGGAAGCATGCAATGGTTTTACCAGCCCTGTACAATACACCAACAAGATCCTGCCTCTGATACTGGTGTGTGTGTGTGTGTGTGTGTGTGTGTGTGTGTGTGTGTGTGTGTGTGTGTGAAGGAAAATAAGGAGATTACATTCACACATGCACACACACACACACGACATAACACACACATCCATATTGCAGATGTATATGGTCATTGTGCGTGGTCTGGCCTGGGGTGGAGCCGCGGGTCATGTTGTTGCGATAAGAGCGCCAAGGTCGTGTCGTGCTGCAGCGGCTTCCCCTGCGCCGCCTAGCTGACACTCAGGTGAAGTCATTGTTATGATTGGCCTGCGAGCCGAGACCCCCTGGCCAATCACAGTGTTTTTATGCAACAGTGTGCATTTCAAGTGGTTATTTTAACAACAGACCTTTTCATAATTTCCTTCTTTTTAATATTTTGTGGTGATTCTGGGAGAACACGCCGTAGACACTATTGATTACAAAGGGTAACAGCGAGTTCAGAAACGGTCCAAAGTCCACATCAAGCAATGTAGTCAATTTCAGTGCGTAATATCCGACCCACTAGGTGACTTTTTAAACATGCGGAGGTGCACAAATTAAAACTTGCCAAATCTCGCGGGATTACGGCAACTCTCGTTCTCAGGCTAATGGTTTCTGTGGGAGGGAGATGCAGCAGACTGGTCCGTGCACTTGTCACACGGCCCATCACACTGTACCTACCAGCATTCCTCTGAACCCGAGCTGTGAAACATTTCTTCAAGATACGAAGTCGTGGTTGTAGAAGTTGCAGAAACTGTAGCCGTTGTTGTTGTTGTTGTTGTTGTTGTTGATGTTCAGTCAACGCACTCCCAGTTCGTTCCCCTTTCCCTCCTCTTGACTCTCACATCCCATTTATGGTTCTTGATCCTCAAACCCCATTGGTCGTTCTTGATCTCAAATCTCATTGGCTGTTGCCAAGTGTGATCTCAGTCTCAGTGCCCCACCACGCTCCCCCCCCCCCACACTGCATGTGTCGGGGGGATTGGGTGGATAATATCAAATTGGTTTGAATAAAAAATCTTTTCCCTCCCGATTCTACTGGGGGCAGTGGTGAGATCGCATGTCATGAGACCCCCCAAACACACACACACACACTACACGACATTCAGAGCCGAGTTCAGCTCCGATTGACCCCAGTCAGCCTAAGAAACGGCGAGTTTGTTGCCTAGTGTGTGTGTAGGAGGTTCTAATGAGCCTAATATCTCAACAACCTTTGACCCTAAAACCTGACAGTATGTACCGAGAAAGAACGGAGGAGTAGATCGCAAACCTTTGTTGTTCTTTTTTCTGTGCCCACCCCGGGGATTGGTGGTTTGTTTGTGTGGTTTGTCTGTGTGCCTGTACAGGTGTGTCGTGTGTGTGTGTGTGTGTGTGTGTGTGTGTGTGTGTGTGTGTGTGTGTGTGTGTGTGTGTGTGTGTGTGTGTGTGTGTGTGTGCGCATGCCTGTGTGTGTCATCACGGCTGTCGTTGTGTGCTGTGCTGTGCAGTTTGACTTCGGGGACGTCGCGGTACACCAGGCCATCCACACCATCGAGTACTGCCTGGGCTGCATCTCCAACACCGCCTCCTACCTCCGCCTCTGGGCCCTCAGCCTCGCCCACGCACGTGAGTCTCCAGCGCCACGCGCACGTGCACACACACTCACATAGTACAGTACTGTATATAGTGTATTAAAGTAGAAGCTCCGTGCACTGGATACACACACACTGGTTCCCCCCAAAAAAGGGCACATTATCTTCCATCCTGATACTAACTATCAGGAGATCTGCATAGAAATATTATTAGTAGTCATCATAGATAGAACTCAAATGTTTGCTTTGTTGATGGTGATAAATTGCATTGTACGTATAATATGACTTCATTTTTCTTAGAACGTGCACACAGTGGTGTGTAGAAAATAAGCTAGACAACAATTCTAGCTTTCAAACTGTGGCTAAACTAGTTCTAGTTTAGCCTAGAGTAGCCTACACTATAATACAAGTTATTCAACGGGAACATATGAATTATGTACATTGTCTATACATTTGCAAGTCATTTCGATATTATATTTAAATATCAAAAAATATGGAAATATAGAACATTTACATATTCCCAACCGCCTCTAATGATAGAAAAATTACATATAACTATAAATATAAGCTAATATTCGACACAAACAACAACCAATAATAATTATTTGTGGCTCGTGTGTAATAATGGCCTAACAGGAAGCCCTGGTGTACACAACTGAAAGCGTTCGCTCACTGAGAATGGCGCCTGCACGTCACGCTGTCCCGCTGTCATGTGTCTCGGAGTTACTGCTCTATTATACAACTTCCAAATCACTTCTTGTTCTCGTTTTCTGGTGACCTCGCGTTCCTTTTCTGTCTAAAAACGCTTGGCTCGTTGTATGGAAAACAAGCCGCATTTTTACGCCCGGCCCGGTTGTAAAAGACACAGAGACACGGATGCCAAAAATACAAGTTTTGGTTTTAATCACTTCACACAGATTATAGTGTTGCCGGCATGGGTCCGCTCTCATATTCTGAACTGAAACTACACTTGGTTCAGACAATACTTATTATCAAAGCCTTATTGGATGTTGTGGCATGTGTGTGTGTTTGGTGGTTGGTTTAAGCAGCCTCACCGGGCCCCGCAACAGTAAAGGCTGCTACATACTCCGCGGGAAGCGAGAACTTTGTTCTCGCAGCCCTGGACATTTCATACTCCGCGAGAACTCAAGTGCAGAACTCAAAGGCCCCGCCCACAGCAGCAAACTTCCGCGCCGGCGGAAAGCGCATTAACCACACCCACTTCAAATTGACCAATCACACAATAGTTCTCGGACACGACGCGAGAACAAAGTTCGGCCCGGATGATGTGTCGAGAACAAGCTGAGAGAACTCCTGACCTAGGGCTGCGAGAA
>PIJE02001082.1:112072-137072 GCA_002895965.2 Coryphaenoides rupestris | reverse complement strand
GAAACTCTTATCAAACTTATCCACTGCCAGCTCTGGCCCAGGCAGGCATGGGAGGTGGAGAGATTAGACAGTTCCTGACCACAGCGGTCGGTTTCTCCCTGGGAGCCCGAGACATACGTGCGAGTAGCAGAGCAGCTCCAATATATCCTGTCGTCGTTGGCCGGAGACCGACGGCGGAGGCGTTGATGTTGAGTATTTGTTGACGACGATTTGACGATTACAAAGAAACAGTGTTTTCCCATAACCATCTCCACGTTACCAGTCTGGGAAACAAACAAACAAACGCACACGCGCGCACACACACACACACACGCGCACACACACACACCACGCCCCAGCCGCCACATCTCATGTTGTCCCCATAGGACATCATGTGGTCGGAACGTCAAGCAGCGGCATGATCCGCGTCTTGACAGTTAACGGATCACAATGAGATGGATAGAGGTAGGAATTGTGTCACAGGCGTGTGTGTGTGTGTGTGTGTGTGTGTGTGTGTGTGGTGTGTGTGTGTGTGTGTGTGTGTGTGGTGTGTGTGTGTGTGTGTGGTGTGTGGGGCCATACGACACAGAGGCACGCCACCACTGTGCTGCTACTACGGGCCGGGATATAGCTCCTCCCACTCACTCTCAGGTGACCCACAAAACGCTCTCACAGTCAACACGCGCTTTGATCAGAGGCAGGCGATCATCGCAAATCGTAATCGACGGGTTTCGGAGTGTGCATCAGATGGGTATATTGATGCGTTTACCCGTCACACACGCACACACACACACACACACACCACACACACACACACGGGCTGCGTACCGTCCAGCATGTGTTCATGTGTGTGTGTGTGTGTGTGTGAGTGTTGTGTCGTGTCCGGCGGGCGGGCAGAGTGACTCACGGTGAGAGGAACGCTCATTCACTTCTTCTTCTGCTCTTCTTTCCTAAGCGGCAGCTCAACGCTGGCAGGAGAAATATTTACCAGGCTTCAGAGACATTCCCGAGCACGCCCATACCCAACTTGACCTTTGACCTGCTCACAAAAAAAACGTTGTGATAGATTTTCACTTTCATTTTAATGACTTCACCGCTGTTTGAAAATGACCCGTTCCTCGACCAGGACGCGTTCACTTCCAGTTGAAAGGGATCTTGGCAGGGATCCTTAATCGGGTGTTGCGCACACAACAGAAGAAGAATCATCGCCACATTGGAAGTGAGGACCGCTTATCGGCCAAGGTCACGTGAGCCCGCCACGGATCCGACAACCGGGGGCTCGTACCCTCAGTCAGTCGAGACGATGAGCAGTCCGATGATGAAGCCAGATTACATACTGATCTCACCCGGTGTGCAGGCGGCGGTGGAGAGTTCCCAAATAAAAAGGTTGCCCCCCGCTAGATGGATGTCACGGTCCGCTTACGCCCCCTGAATGGAGGCATCTGGTTTTTTAAGAAACATCCTCAGCGTGTGGCCCGTTTGCCTGCTGCGTACCGTTTTTTCCCCCGGCAGTACACGCCGTCCTCCGTTGAGCGCTGGGCGGGGTAGGCTCGAGGAATGAGAGTTTAAGAGTTTAAGAGTTTAAGAGTTTATTGTTGTTTGTTGTTCGTTGTTGCGTGCGGGCGTTGCTCTGTGAAGATCCGTTTATTGCAGTTTTTTTCTGTGGAGTGGAGGCCTTTGAATGAATCACATCGTCATTCGTCAAATCATCAATTTCGTCAAAAACTCACAAGACTGATGTGGCGACAGACATCCGAGCGCCACCCCCGTCCTGATTGAACACACACGCTGCGCTCGTTCGTTCGATCGATCTGCAAGTGTGTGAGCCAGCAGCTTAGCGACGTTACACCGCGGCCTGTGGAGACTCTAGTGGTGGTGGTGGTGAGAGTTGTGTGTTATCGAAATAGCATATTGTATGTTCTTAGATGTTGGCAACATGCTCAGAATGGCACGTCTGCTCTTATCCCAGCAAATATGCAGGCAACCTAGCAATTATGAAACTCGTTCTATTATCCTCGCAATTATGAATGCTTGAAACCTGCTCTATTCTTATCTTTAATGTACCACAGTGATATATTGCTGTCTCCTTCAACAAATGTACTCTTTGTTTGGATAAAAGCATCTGCCAAATGCCCTAAATGTAAATGTAAATGTTAATGTAAGGAATGAACGTATGACGGGGGGAGGCGATGCGGCCAAGTCCTCAAAGCAGAGGTTGCTTACCCCCCGCCGAAGTAAGGACTCCAGAAGTCAGCATAATGTAATGTACAAAAAAGTAAAACTTCAAAGTAAGAAAATCTGAGGTTAATATGATAATCATCTATTTGATGGTAAATGGACTGCATTTATATATAGCGCTTTTATGCAAAGTACATTCACCCATTTATACACACATTCACACACCGACGGCGGTGACGACGATGCAAGGCAGAAGCCAGCTCATTTTTTTAGGTGTCTTGCTCAGGGACGCTCAATAAAAGTCCATGAAAAAGACAAAAACTCGGTCACTTTATCAGAGAACTTGGCTTCAACGCAAACCTTCCTTTTAATGTAAAATACGAAGCTATTTGTTAGCCGCGACGAAGACAATGACATCCAGCTGTGATGGCGGTCGCTGCAGTCCCACCTGTTTGACTGACCACTTCCCAATGTCCCCCGTCCCCCCCGTCCCTGGCTGCCACGGTCCTCCCCTCTTATTATATGTCTTCATGTGTGCCTGTGTGAAATGACATGGACTGACTTCCTGTTTCTGTGTGTGTGTCCATTTTGTCTTCCAGGGTGGAGTTTCAGAACAAGTTCTACTGCGGCCAGGGCTTCAAGTTTTTTCCGTTCTCTTTCGAGAGCATCCTCGACGGTCGCTTCGACGAGTGAAAAGAAAACCAAGAAAATCCCCAAGCATTCCTTCCACATGTGTGCACGTGTGTTTGTCTCTCTCTCTCTCTCTCTCTCTCTCTCTCTCTCTCTCTCTCTCTCTCTTCTCTCTCTCTCTCGTGTGTGTGTGTACATGATGGCATTGCAGGTCCTCTCCCGCCCTCTGGTGGACACTCTGTGATGTGTTTGTGTCAGTTGGAACCTTGTTGACAGTCAATCCCGCTATCGTGTAATGTTATTGTGTTGAAAGCTGCTTTTCTGTGGTAATAGACTAGAATACCCCCCCCATCACATGACTAATCACCATTTATTTTGTCATTCTACGCTGTTGGAAGTACAAGGTTCCACCTTGACTCCCAACATAGCGCTTATAAAAAGATAAGATAAGACTTTATGATTGATCGCAGACGGGAAATTCAAGCACTGGAATCGAACTTGTGACGACCTAACGGGGGTCATGACCTCTGAAACATATGTCACAAGCATCTCACATGTAACAAAGTAAGGTGATGATTCATGCGGCTCAGACAGAAAGCAGATTTCCACAGAACAACACACATCATAGGTCTCACTTGTATACCCACGGCTGAAGGGACTCCTGCTACGTTATCGGTCCAGTGCCGGCTACGTTGTTAAGGCTAATAGAGCCTTTTCACAGCAGGAAGAACACAGGTGATAACACAGGTCATTCAAGATTCAACATTCAACATTCCTTTATTGCCATATGTGACAAGTACAATGGAACGCTTACTCGCCATTCACTCCTGCAGTATTCTTCTAAACATAAATTCTAAAACAATTCTAAACAGATTAGTGAAGATAGTGTCCTAGATAAGCTACCAGTAAAGATGTAAAATGAGTGACCAAGTCAAGAGTAGCCATAACATTAATGAGGGCTTTAGGATGGTAGCGTAACCAGTATTAGACACAATTAGTCAGGTACAGTAAATAGACATTGACCGTGCTGCTAGTGCTGCGACAGACAGACATAAATAATAAATAAAACCCACCTGACGTTAAAAGGACAGGAACAGGAAGTAACATTACCCTGCTGTTGTCGATCTGTGAAACGGGGTCTCTGTGTGTGTGTGTGTGGGGTTCTTGGTTAGCCGCGAGCCAGCAAAACCACAACACAACAGTTCTGCAATCTACGGGGTCAGGTGACCGACCCCTTCCTCGTCCCGGTCGTCAGTAGATGGCTCTTGAGTTGCTTAAAAACGTGTACTTACTTTGCTTGTAGCCATGGTGAACAGTGTGCATGGGAGTTGAGTTATCGTGAAATGTCAAACAAAAAAAAAAAACCCTGCCTATTGTGGTTAAAGAGGTTCCCTGGGAGCAAATCCTATTTATTTTTGTATTTTTTTTTCTTACCGGATGTTCATTTTGTGTTGCTGTGTGTGTGTGTATGTGTGTGTGTGTGTGTTGATGTACACAAGCCTGCAGGAAGTAGTGATTCGTGTCCAGCGGTCTGTCCTGTGGTAGTTGTGACCCGCATGCACATGTGTATTGCAGTGTTTTGAGTGTATTGTGATCAATAATAAAGTGACTTGGGGATTTTCCTGTGTCCCGTCTCGCGTTTAATGTTTAATGTTTAAGCGACTGTAGGACCAAGCACGCACTCTCTTGGAGAAGGTTGTTGTATCTGGAAACGGTAACAGAAAATAATAATTAACTATGTATATTAATAACTAATCCTAATCCTAATGATAATCCTAATTATAATGATGCTAATCCTAATGATGATCCTAATTGTAATGATGCTAATCCTAATGATAATCCTAATGATGATAATCCCAGTGATGATGATCCTAATGATGATAATCTTAATCCTAATGATGATAATCCCAGTGACGCCACCCTGACATTTGTACAACATTCTTATTCTTATAGGAATGACCAGACACTAAACATAGTACACTGTTGTACCATAGTGTACCATGTTTAGTGTGTCGTCAATACTATATTGTACCATAGTGTACCATGTTTTGTGCATAGTCAATAGTATATCGACGATGCACATGTTGTGTTGCGAAAGGTCGAGCTGAAAAACACGGTTATGGCCTAAGGTCCCCATAGGGGTGAGAATGACCTATGAATGTTTGAATATGTACATATTTAACTGGGGAAAGCAGGTATCTGACGTGCCTGAGGAGAGCGTTTACACACGGGAACATGAAGCCTCGCCCCTCAAGTGTCTCTGAGGAACATGTCTTTACAGAAACCCGCTGTCGGCATCTGAGTGAACCCAGTAACTTTCACTCATGTGCTCTCCCGGGCCCGGGATCCAACTCTCGGGCATAGAAACTCGAAAATCAATTTGCAGACGTTCATTCAACGACGACACGTGTTTCCAAAAGTCGTTAGTCGTTAACATTGTCGGGCTCAAAGCAGAAATTAGTCAAACCGGGGTTATTTTTGTGTACTTCTGACTGCATGACTGCAGGATGCAAATGGTCTTTAAGAGAAAAGGAGTTCCTGTTGCACGTTGGGTTAATCTATTCCATTCTATGTCTGTGGATTGGCAGCAAGAAACCCCGGAGAAGGAGTGCTGGATCGGGATGCTGATTCTACTGACGTCACACCAACCATCGGATGCAGACGCAGGTCAAAAGGTCACAGGTTTTAGTGGTTAGCGGTCCGTTAGTGGACCCTCGCACAGGACACTTTAAACAGCGTTTCACTTTCTTCCCTTTGGATGTACTCGCTTTGGACAAACATGTCTGCTAAATGCCGTAAATATTGTTCTGGATGGTCTCTTTGAATTGAGTCGAATTAAATTACATTTAATATGATTTCATTTCATTATAATTTTTTTTATTCATACCATATGTGATGAGTAAAGGGCATTATTCATGTGGTGTAAACAAAAAATGCTTGAAATGCTTGAAACCAGCATGGAGCCATGCTTGAAATGCTGGTGGATTTTAAAACCCCCAGACAGGACTAGTGTGTGGACCACGCCCCCAAAAAACCTTACCATCGGGCCTTATACTCCCCTAGCGGGCAGCATTTAGAACCAAGACGGCGACGAGGGGAGTTGGAGTAGGTTTTTGTTGGATGTAATGAGAGAAAGTCTCCAGATATTTATGCTCTCCTTCAGACACACACACAGTGCCTACCAACGATGACAATAACTGCTGAGGTACCAGGTGTCACGTTTTGGTTTGACCTTTGACCTAAGTGGGGTATTGTGGGTACCTTTTAACCTAAAAGACGCAGATCGGCAATGGCAAACCATTAAACGGGGAACAGCAGTCGCTGTTGCGTTGGTCGCTGTTATTTGCGATAAGACTTGAGACCGGCGGGGACGACTTTAGGCCAACATCGAGGAAGAAGATGTCACTCCACTCTTGTGCTCTTCACCTCTCTCAGAAGAGGAATACCAAGTCTGTCGCCAAGGCAACCGAATGAACCACTTGGGAGAGAGGAGCATGTGTTTATGTTTGTTAAATAGATCTGACAAGAACCACGTTGGTTTTTTCCTTCCTTTTCAGGGGAAGACAAAAGTCCGGACAAATTAAAAAGAATACAAACCGGGAGCTACTGACACACGGCATGAAAATGTTATAGTGTGGTTAGTATTATTTCATCGCATGGTATTACTGTGGCTTCAAGTCATTGGCGTGAAATTCCTGTGGCTTCATTAAAGGATCGCAGGCGGAAATGGTTGGTTGATCCTTCTGCGTTGCTTAAACGTCTGGAGAGTGAGTCAAGCGGACTAATGTTTGCCGCGCACGGTTCTTTTTCCAAAACATCATCAGGCCGCTGCTGATGTTGGTGACAAGAGCATTCCTCAGATTGTGGCCGAGGTGTGGTCCGGCGGTATGCGGCGGGAAACAGCAGTAGGGAGTTACCACCATGCACCGCCAGGGCACTTAAGGATGATGATGGTACACTTAAATACATTTGTTGTTTTTATTTTGTAATCTTACAAAAATTGTCCGATTTTGGATATATATTCCCCCCCCCGGGGAAGGCATTTACATTTACATTTTACGACATTTGGCAGACACTTTTATCCAAAGCAACTTACAATAAACTGCATTCGTCGAAAGAGTCAGACAGCAATATATCTCTGAGGGTACATAAAGATTGGAATCGAAAAATACTTTTATTTTTTAGTACTTCATAAAGTAATCTTCTTCCAGTAGGAGCGCTCCTGTTGACTGACCAGTAGCTGACCAGCACATTGTTGTTCTAAAAGCCCTCAGTATGCGACACAACAGTAATCCACTGGTGGGGGTGGATGCAGGTGGAGGTCGCCACGTTAGCGGGGGCCCTGGCTGTCCTTGTATGAATGCTACACCTCCAGGGGCTGATAATTACCGTCAAGAGGTACAGCTGTTGTGTGTTGACCTCTGTGATCAAGGCCTTTTTATCCCAGAGGCTTCACATCTCCATACTCTACTGGTGTAGGAGTGGTGTGCAGTGGTATATGTGTATATTTTCAATGCATATATATGTCTTATAAAAATTTCTCTTCTTGATACTTTACTCTTTTTTGCCTAATTTTGTGTACATCACCTGCCGTGTCCAAGAATGTCACTGTTGCAATATGACCTGTGTTTATATTAAGAACAATGACAATAATAAGAACAATTTGACTTGTGTGGAATGTATATAATCGTAGCATAGAGTTTATTCAAGTACTATAGCGCCACTAAAGTATAGGTCGGAGTCATTGCCAGAAGTCAATTGATTTTTTTTTTTTTACTCTACTAACATTGTAATGAACAATGCTTAGTTACTACTGTACTTTGCATTTAAATTAACCAATACAAATGATGTAAGTAATTATATAATCATATTATATAGATTAAAAATTGCTTCATGTTTGCAACATTCAACCGCAAATTGATACACATGTAATGCATCAATAATATAATCAATATACTGTATATATCATTTTATATATGTAAATATAATATTTTAGAAATACTTTTGGTAATTTAAGTATATTTTTATCCTAATACTTTTGTGCTTACTTAAGTAACATTTTCAATGCAGGACTTTTACTTGTATTTCTACTACTTTTACTGAGGTAAAATATCTTCATACTGTGGTTCATCACATCTAGCATTAGCTCCATCTCCAAACCACAAGCTTTCAGCTCAACAGAATCGATCCACCATCAATTTCTCTCAACACGCTGCAGGCTCAGATTTCACCCGTTGCGGCCTCCTTGTTGTAAAGCCTTCCTAATGGTCTCCAATGTGTTTTGTTGACGTTTTGGTCTTGGCAATGCAGTGTGTAATATTGATTCTGGTGGGTCTTTGTTTTAACAAGCCTAACCATATTGTAAAGCGGCATGTCCCAGATCTTAAAAAATAAGAATAAATTAAATGAAGATAAATAAAGAATGCTCTAATGCTTAATTTGCCCAAAGTTGGATGTATTTACTCTATTAGTCTTTGGACTTGACTATGCATATAAAAGAGGACTTTTTGTCTGATTGCAGTAACCATATATACATATTTAGGAGCGACTAATGCCAAATATTAGTTGTATCTTAATTATCAGTTATTTGACTCAGTGACCGAGAAGAAAAACTGGACTCGACACACATACTAGAAATGTTTCGTTCTATTAGACACAGACACAGCAAAGAGCAGCAACCCAAAGAATGTTACACAAACTACTGTTTTGTAATATGACCCAATCTGTACACATTTTTACTGAGCATATGTATTAGGATACCTCTCATCAAGATTATAGCCTGACAAGTGAATCTCAACATCTCAACTCAATTGACCTCACAGGTTAGACAAGGTGACATGTAGGTAGTGTGAAGCCATGTCACACAAAAAGAAAGAAATACTCCCGAAAAATACCCTCTAAACTCAACACCCACGGCCATATAGAAGCTCATCAACTTTTGTGAAGATGCCAAGACCACATCGTCGTCGTCTCAGTTTTACTACTTATTACAGAACATACGGCATACATACACTACATGCAGACATACATGGTCTGGACTCACTTTATTCTATATTTCTTACTTTACTTTATACTTCACATGACATCACAATTGGGGGAGACTCTGGAACCGCTTGGTGATATAATAGGAGCCCCCGACACCAACGAATCCCAGAAAAGAAAACTACAGGCTGCGTCTCAATATACTTACTATTAGTACCCAAGCCGTGTTTTTGTACATACTACCGTTTGGCGGAATTCAAGCTGACGGCCGTATATGCACGCTACCATCCCACCAAGCTGTTTGCGTCCAGACAGTTTTATGATTTATACGATTGCAGTCATACAATTATAAACACGCTTTAAATTACGATGAGTTGGCTGTTCATTGGGGTTGTCGTCTGTCGAGGGTTGGAGAGGTTATTGGGAGGTTATAAAAGCTTAAAGGTTTTGATTTAAGATGCTCGTCCTCTTGACCAAAAGCATTGTGGGTAATCCAAGTGACTGTAGGGTCCACAGTTTACACAGTTAGGTGAGCGGGGAGGCAGGGTTAGGGTGAGGATTTTCCCCAAGTCGCAAAGTTATGACAGCACAACAAGGTGATTGGTCAGTTGCAGGCCCTGGAGCAACATTAATTATGATATTGTAGGAACAACACCAACGGGGCGATATCGGGTGCTGCCCCCTACTACACAGTCTGCTAGCGTTGGCGTGGAGGGTCGGACGGAGCCTATATATAGCCAATGTCCTAACACTACCACTCTTTGTGAAGAATGGACAATGGCAGTCTGATGCCATACCAGAATCACCCCCCCCCCCCCCCCACACACACACACACACACACACACACACAGGGTTGGACAGGGCACTTTCAATGCCAAAGAACAAAGAACACCACAATAGCATAGATTCACAGATCTTTTAATACTGTACACAAACCAAAAGGAACTACATTGATAACAGAAGCCTAGACATTTTAAGATACAACGTGATATAAGGAATGTTATTGTGTGTCATTGCTCCCACCAAGTAGACATCGCTAATGGGTTAATTATGTTAATGGCTCCTTTAAACTATCTTCAAAACCAAATAAAATAAAAATAAACGCCAGGTCAGGGTATATGACTATTTCTTTTAGATGATGGTAAATTATGATATTGGTTACTGTATTTATTAATTTTTTACATACTACTTTACAGTGTATTGAGACTTTCAAAAAAATCTTTTTGAAATGTTTTCGTTCACATAATTGCATGCTTGATGGTCCACTCCTTGGCTAATCTGTTGTATCTGTAGAGGAAAATAAAATAAAATAAAAAACTGGGTCTGTTAGTCTGTATGTAATAAAAATTATGTTTTTTACTTAGAATTGCAGCTGGAATCATTTTTTGCCAAACCACATACATACACACCAATGGGTTTATGCATGTCAAAATGACACTGGGTGGTGGTAAATGTAAGGTCGGAGGTTACAATGGCGGCGGCAAAGAGTGTCGTCTGCATACTCACCTCTCTTTGTCGTTCTTGTAAATATGCGCTATGTCCGGAACTAACGGGTCATCTGGGTTGGGGTCGCACAGCAACGAACATATGGACAGTAACACTGGAAGCACATTGCACACATATCGTTTGATTGAGTACGTCGGCAAATATCCTTGTTTACTCATGAGTGTTCAAATTGTGCAGTCTGCTGCGTACTAATTCAGCGTCGGCGCTCAAGAAAGGCGGCGTCGTTACCTTTGG
Organism: Coryphaenoides rupestris; assembly: GCA_002895965.2. Lineage (NCBI taxonomy): Eukaryota > Metazoa > Chordata > Actinopteri > Gadiformes > Macrouridae > Coryphaenoides > Coryphaenoides rupestris. The sequence continues at coordinate 126,563 of PIJE02001082.1, read as the reverse complement.
ATACGGTGAGCGCCGGAGACCACTGGGACCGTAGTATGTCTAGGCAGATGCTCCCGTTGCTGTTGATATTTGGGTGATAGATTTTGGTTGTAAACACTACCTGTAGATAAACACAAAATAAGACATTGTGGCGTAATTGTTTGGTTGATCCCATTTCCCCGCATACTCTCCAGTTGCCACACGGCCCCCCGATACCAAAGGTGTCATCATTTACACCGGGGACTGGCCGCCACCTTTCAGCAGAAACCAGGAAACATTTCTCAATCCATTTAATGCTGGAGTGTTGCCATGGCCTCTGTACCCTCACAAGTCCCGAATTGAAGAAACCCCCCTGGCTTGGAGGAAACCAAGCCAGGTGGGTTTCTAAAAAATATTTCAGGGAGCGACCCATAAGACAATTTTAGTGTCAGTGGGACCCAACCCCGACCCATGTCAGACTGGATGGCAATCCGTTTTTTTTGGTCCTGACCCATAGTTCAAGAAACGCTGCTCCGAGCGGACAGGCGAGGAGCGTGTAGCATAGTCTTCTCCTGCTGGAGCCCCATCCTCTTCCCTGTGGATTTAGAGGCGACCCGCAGCACGCTACCTCTGAACTACATAGCTGTTGTGGTTGGAGGAGTGGTTGTGGGGCCCTCTTTGTCAGCTTGGACCAGTCTGGCCATCCGCCTTAATGGACCTCATCTATACGCAATACGCATGGTGTTTTATGCCATTCACGGATCTTCATCACAATGTTGACTGTATCTGCATGGCTTGTTGGTTTGTTGTTTGGCCGTATTAACAAGCAGGTGTATTTAATAATGTGGCTACAGAGTATGTGTGGCCACAGAGTACGTGGAGAATAACATCTCGAAAAGGAGACAGACAGCACATTTGTTGAGTGCATGAACCGTGCCAGGAAAGCCGTGCGTTCAGAGACGATCGGGTATCCGCCGGACAGCTGGCTCTCCCATAGGATTGGACGATCGCACAGATTTAATCAGCCCACAATGATTCGAATCAACACCGAAATCCAGAGCGTAATCAAGAAGGGATTATGTGGTACTTTAATCCCCCCCGCCCCCCCCCGTCGGCTCGCATCATGGAGCTGTTTGGTAAAGGTTGCAGAATGTGAACCCTGGCCAGAGGAGATGTGAGGACATCTCCTCCGTGATAGGATGAGACAGTTACGGAACTTACTGTACGACTACACATCAAAATCATGTATTCTTATTCTTTGTGTATATATATATATTTGGATAATTACAGGACATCCAACACATTTAAATGATTTGTTATCAGACCATTTCTACCACAGACCTCAACGTAATTGCCATTGTACCAAGCTCATCAGGTGGAAGCGCTTAAACTACCAGATTCTCCAGAACTGGCCATGAGTCAAAATCACCATAAAGCACTAGGCACTTTTCATTCGCGTCACTCCCAGAACAGGATCTGGAAAATACTAGATTTGCATAATAAACATGTGACAGTCACCACCCAACCAACCAGTCAATCAGGTTGCGGTATTCAGGTGTTGAAGAATGCGGTCAAACCAGACGGTTGAGGCGGCTTTCAGCCAACTCCACCACCCCTGCAGCCTTCCTGCTGTGATCAGCTTGACAAACGGCAGGCGTTCGGAGTGAAGCCGTCACCGTGTCCCCGACAAACAGTAGGCTAGCGGCTCCGGAGCTAGGTTTGGTGTTTCAGAGCGGACCTGGTGCCACGATCGGCACCACATAGTGAATGACAACACCCATGCAAGGTCTGACAGTCGGCCCGCAGGGAATGAATGGTAACGTGTGGCACTGGGGGTCTTTTAGGAGGCTCATCGTGGACATGATGAGGCCTTTGGACACATATCGTGCTCACCTTGGGGGGCTTGAAGGGGTAGTCGGTGGGGAAGTGTATTGTAAGGAAGAAGACGCCGCCTTGGTACGGACTGTCAGCCTAACACGGAGATAAGAAAACAACTGATAGGTGACAGTGTTCAGGCATCCAAAAAGATCACAAGACATGCACAAGCAGTTCTATTTAGAAACATAGCAGCACACATCTCATAGCATCTCATGAACGAACAGGATCGTTTTATTACTGCAGTAACATGCCACTCATTTTAAAATGTCTCCCGAACATGCCTAGAGAATGTGGTCATCGACTAAGTTCAGTTGTACCTGTATTTACATTTAGGGCATTTGGCAGAGGCTATTTTAGCTTTTAACTGTTACACCCGGTTGGTTTAAAGCACTTTTAATCTTCTAGGAGCCATCTTTATATTGGTGGCGAGTTTGTAAATAAAAACACACTTACTGGGCCCATTATGGTTGCCTGCCAAAGAAACACTAAGCAAGAGAGAGAGAGAGAATGGGAAAGGGTGAGAGAATGTAAATGAATCGCCATCATTCATTTTTGGAAATTTAATTAGGTTTATAGGCCATTTTTGAGGCACCATAATAACCATAGCCTGCATGTCAGCAAAAGCCTCAATTTATTACAAAATGGTCACGATTCTCAACATATTCAAAGACACTACAGAACGGATTTCTTATAAAACAATCTGGATTATTTACTTTGACTAAAGGCTGGAGACATAAACAGCTAGGACATAAACAGGCAACATATACAACCCATAAAAAAGGCATCCAACAGATCCAGCAGCGTGTTATAGATGCTTCATTCACTGTGCATAATGTGCACGTATATCTGAGAGGAGACAATGGCATACAAGTCTTACAATAAGAAGATGTGTTTGTGTGCTTACAGTCATCCCCTGCTGGTCCAGCAGAACACTGTGCAGGTGGGTCCTTCTTTAAGTCATCCAGTTCCTAAACATCATGAAAAACAAAAACATCACACACACACACACACACACACACACACACACACACACACACACACACACACACACACACACACACACACACACACACACACACACACACACACACACACACACACACACACACACACACACACACACAATCAGGAACAAAAACATGTTTTAAACAAGTTATAAGGCCTTTTCTGATCCACTTATGTGGTTGGATACTGTCTCCCATTTTCCAGGTGTTTTGGCAGTCTCATCACTCATGACTTATAAGATGAGATAAGATAGAGCTTTAATGATCCCCAAGGAAATTCTTGTGCCAGGTTGCATAGCAATATAATAAAACAATAGGGAAACAAACAGTAAATAAAAAAAGGAGAAGGAGGAGGAGAAGTATAAAAATATAGGTAAGATATTCAGTCAGCAAAAACAATTTGGCAATAACTGAAGTGTAATAAAAGGGTAATAATAATAATAATAAATAATAATAATAAGAGGAAGTATTGCACATGATAGAAAGAATATTAAGATTATTGCACGCAATGACGAAAGGTAATATTGCAAGGACAATATTGAGAAGAAGAAGCACACTGTTGTTGATACTCGTGTGCGTCAGCAGCTACAGTACTACTATCTCAGACGAGTGTGTAACACAACCCTAACACACACACACAAGACATGTTAGTAGTACTGAGAGTAGTACTGTGTACCAACAGTGTGTGTGTACGATACGATCTGGACGGGGACGTCACAGCAGGAAGTCCTGACAGATAATCAGCGAGACAAACAATCACATGAACACGGAAACGAAGACACGACGTAATGCAATGTAATGACATGACGATAGAGATAGAGAGAGAGAGATAGAGAGAGATAGAGAGAGATAGAAGTCATGCGTGCGAGTTTAGTATAGCGATGACATAACCGTGATCTGCAGTAGTAGTAGTAGTAGTAGTAGTATTACTATTATTATTTTCTCCCCGATACTTTCAGACACGTTACATCCCGGAAACGCGATAAAAAAATAAAACAAAATAAAAAAAGTACACTGAACAAGACGTACTACATAAAGTACTACATAAAACAACAACAGCACCCACACGGCATTGAAGTATTGAGTGTGTGTATATATATATATATACGCGCTGGTAGTACTGATAACAGTAGTACTAGTAGGCCTAGTGGCCTCATATGTTCATGGCGACGTGCAGCAAAACTTACCTTATTTATTCTTTTCACTGCCATGGTCGTCGCAGTCTGCTTCTGTAGCCTCCTGCAGAGACAAGTCAATGAGATGTATTTCCTGAAAGCAGTGCGTGTGCCAATACAAATACCCTTTCAGTTTGTACCTGAGTAATGTTTATGTTTTGTTTTTTTACGAAGAACTTCCTGGTTTCCGCATTCTGCTGTTTTACGGTGGAAGCCTTGACGCCAGGGTTCTGGGCGCAGTGGGAAATAGAGTTTGAAATGAGGGCTGCTTGACAGAGAAGGGGTCATGACCGGTCGCGTTATCCCGGTCTGCCGCAGCATCATTTCCGGATTGTTTTTTGTAACGCAATATCGCTCTGTCGGAAGTCCCGCCCTCTCTTTCGCCAATAACGCGCATTTGCAGCATCCCGTCCTGGGCGTGCTCAACGAGGGGAGCGTAGGCCTACACTACCCTTGGTTAACTTGAAATACATATTTTTACATCATGCATTTAAAGAAGACCGACAGTTCTCATTAATGTGTGGAGGATAGCCATAAGTCAAACAATAGACATTGATCTTGAATTCTCTATTCAGTTATAGAATAGAATAGAATTGAAGAATATAACATAACTTTATTAATCCCGAAGAAAATTATTGTGCCAGGTCACACAGCGATACAGTACAATATGATCAGTCTGCCAGATGATACAATTGTTTTGATCTTAGTAGTGCACACAGTTTAACTAAATATATATATACAAAATACAAACTACATATTGTTCAGTCAATAGGGATGTCTCTAGGATGTCTATATATATTATATATATATATAATAGAAAATAAGAACACATACACTTATATGATCAATCTATTTTCCTGGGATTATGCTCTACTTTAAATGCTTGCACAGTGTATGCCTGGAAAATTGAAGAGGAACAGAATTGCCATCCTTCTGTTGTAAACAAGGCTTAGATGTGTTTACTGTGTTTACTTTAGGCAAATTATGATAATAGCTGATCTTTCCGACAGATAGTTGCTCCAATTAGTGCGCTTCCCTCATTCCCTCATCCGCTGGGAAGTTAATTGGGAACCATTAAAACGAAGAGAGCATGGCCTCAGTGGATATATATATATATATATATATATATATATATAAATATAAATATATATGTGTGTGTGACGTCACGTGACGCGGGGCATGAATATTTGCCGGAAAGTATTTTTTCTATTATCGTTTTTCTTACGACAGTGTCGAAACATAGCGTGTCGCAAAGTGCAGGAGGCGCTCACCGCGTTACGTTCCACACAGCACAGCACAGCACAGGCACAGCCGCCGCCTACACCACACTGACCTCCGCTGACCACGGTGCACTGTGATGGCGCTTTAACATGACAACGCGGACTCCATGTCGTGTCTTTAACGCACGGCGGCGGCGGCGAGCGGCGACGACGTTAACGTTAACGCCGACGAACGACACACGACAGACCGATGTCACGACGACGACGAGAGGCGGGAAGACTCGGCGGCACTCGGGCACGGAGGGGGGGGGGCGAGCGTCGGTAGCCTGATGTGATGATGATGATGATGATCGTATTATGACCCCGAGATCAGGATCAGATCGGAACCGGAATAAATAAAGTTGCTTGGGTTTTAGAAGATAATCTCCGCTGACTGACAGGATATCCGTGTCATCATCAAGATTGAGAGCTGAGGACGAGAGAACAGAGAGACACACACACACACAGACAGAGAGAGAGAGGGAGGGAGAGAGAGAGAGGAGGGTGTTTACGGCTCTTCGGCAGCGAGGAAGTGGGATGTGGCCAACGTGTATTTATGCTGCACTTCAAGACATGAGAACCATTGAATCGGCGTCGCACTGGACGTCCCCGCTCCCCGGTAGCGTTGACTCGGCGGCGGGCTCCTCGGCGGTACCCAGCAACAACACTCAACCCAACCCCCGGGGGGTGGTGGTGGTCGGCGGCGGTGGTCCCGGCGACCATTTAAACAACAACAACAACCCTGTGATTTATTCCCTGGACAGCACTATGTGAATCCGCACGGTTCCTTCAGTAGATTTTAATTTAATTTTTTTTTTTTGTTGTGAGGGAAGACTCCCTATTTGCATGAACGCCAAAGCGCCGCCGTCATGGAGCCTTCTTCGTCTTTGTCCCTGGGCAGACTGGAACTGAACTCTAGCCCCGCCACCCTGGGGGTCACTCATCTCGGCCCGCGGCTCTCCTCTCCGGGGGGACCCCTCCCCGGAGAGGAGAGGGGTCCCCCGCCGCCGCCGCCGCCGGGCCGCCTCGCACCTCAGCGGCTGCGTCCCGCTGTCCCACCAGGTGGCGGGTCACAAGTACGGCGTGGATAAAGTAGGTGAGTGATAAAGTGTTCGTGACACGATCTGGGGGATGTCGTTAGCAACACCAACAACAGAGAGGAACAGGCCTCGTCTCCGACCATCGGGCACCTTGGAATCGATCCCGGTTTATTGGTCGGTTCATTGATACGTCCAAACAAGAGCCAAATGCCAATGCTGTGATGATTTATGACACCCCCATGTCATGGTGCGTGGTGGTGGGGGTACAAAGCTCACCCTGTCGGTCAACAACCTGGGTCAATTCAGTTACTTTTTTGCTGAAGGTGAGCAGCAAAATGCAGGTCTGCCCTGCTACTATCCTAACACCCCACCTGTACTGTCCGAAGGACACCCGTCCTGACTATCCTAGACACCCCTCCTTGTACTATCCTAGGACACCCCTCCGTGTACTATCCCAGACACCCCTCCTGTACTATCCTAGAGACCCCTCCTGTACTATCCTAGACACCCCTCCTGTACTATCCTAGACACCCCTCCTGTACTATCCTAGACACCCCTCCTGTACTATCCTAGACACCCCTCCTGTACTATCCCAGACACCCCTCCTGTACTATCCCAGACACCCTTTCTGGCAAGGACAGATTTGACAGTTAGGTTATTAACCCAAAATGTATCAAAAGTTAAACCTCTCACACAAACTTAATATTGTTTATTACAGTCCCTCTTACAAAGCCCTTGTCAGAGAACTATGGGAGCCGTGTCAAAAAAAGTGTAATAAAATAAATAGTCGTCAATTAATTGTAGGCGGGGTAAAAGTTTGAAAATAATCGTGATATGGATTTTAAGTCATATCGCCCAGCCCTACCATTTGGCAGGTCAATTAATTCATCATTAAAACGATAGCTTGGCCGGTCAATAGTTTCACTCTGGCAGGTAAAAATGACAAAAGACTCAAAGTAGGCTAGAGTTTTGGACCCCCTAAGTAAATGCAACAGAGTGGAAGTGTGAAGCATAAAAGTTCTCAACAAGGTCCCCCTGGTGTGTAAAGGTGAACCGTCTGCATACCGAGGATCCCGTTTGTGTGTTGAGTGTTGGGATGCGTTGAAACCAGTTGGCTCGGTCTGTCCAGTTGCGGTGGCCGGAGGGCTCTCTCTCCCACACACACACACACAACACGGCCGCAAGCAAGCTTGCCTGACCACCCCCTGGCTTGCCTTGCGTCACTCTCTGACAGATAATAACGATTAGCCAGCCCTCCACTCCCCAGTAACTCTACACTCCCTCGTAGGGAGACACAGTCGAGGAAGTTGCCAAACAAGGGTAAGAAAGTGTTGAAAAGCAGGTATGCTATACAATCGCTAATAAGCCACATTACGGAGCATTTACACACACACACACACACACACACACACGCCGCGCGCAATTGTTTTGCTGTCAATCCCCACTGCACGTCCGTCTCAGTGACGAAGATCCGGGTCTTGTCTTCCACAGCGAGGCTCCAGTGTTGGGTGGAAACACGACATGGCCCATTACACTCAAGTCCCCGCTTTGTGCATCTCTATGTGTGTATTGTATGTTTCCAGGACAGTGGTAGGGGCAGTAGGAAGTGCTGTGCAACACTGATGTTGTCTGCATTACATAATGGCAGCGCAGCGTACGTTCCAAGTCCACCGCGGCACCTGTCCGTCCTCTGTCGCTCTCATGAGCATCATCCCAACAGCAACGTGTCAGAATATTTACCTACATCTACGAGCTCTGGCCGGTGGAAGAAAGGCCTTTCTGTCTCCCTATCTTCGGGACTATCTTCTTACTATCTTCTTCCCGCGGGCCATCCTACGAGGGCTGCCTGGAGTCCAGTTACTCCACACGGTCGAGTCTGAATTCACACTTAAGCCATTTCCCACTCGGACTGGCTGGCTAGAAACCATTTGCAAGTAGGCTACTGATGCATAACCGTGTTAAGGTTTAGGCAGCGCGTGCTTGCAATTTTGTTTTCTATATTTCTACCGATGTACCGAGCTGAAGATGATGTCGTCTCAGTGTTTCAGTGTTTTTCAAATGGGGGTGTGTGTGTAGGCCTACCCTCAGGGGCAGCCTACATTGATGGATTACAGGGTGAACACGGAACACAAACAAAATGTTGTTTTAATAGTGGTTCTGAACAATTGTTAAATATTTCCACCTTCAGAAAATGGATGAAAAATTTATGCAATTCAGTAAATCTGAATAGTCACATAAGAACAAGTTCCGGAGGCCTAAATCTTTCCAATAGGAGCATATCACTGTAGCTTCAGAGGGTTACATGGCTGAACGAGTATCTTGCAAGGGGGTTCGTTAGTGAAAATAGTATGAGAACCACTGGTCTCAATAATAAGGTCTGGTGGTGGGGTCATTGGAGGCACATTGGCATCACTAGTGTACTACTCTGCAGGTGGGTAGAAGGTTTTAACAATGAAGAAAGGCGCATTTCAGCCAGGGTACACTTTAATTAGTTTTGCATTAATGAACGTGACGAAAAAATTTACAGTTGGATGCGGCAAGTGCTCGCTTCAATCGACATGTAAATGTTATGCACATTTACATTACAAATACATTTAGGGGACACTAGGATCACTAACGTCGCTATCGGTATGTCAAGAGAATAAAGTGCATGCGAGTGTGAGTACCATGGTGGCATTCACATTGTTCAATTCTATATCATAATTGGTGGGTATTAGTGTCCGGACATGATATGATTCGTCAGAATGTATTTTGAGCATAATGGAAACTGGGCTCGGTTATTAATTAATTAATCCATAGCCTAAACTAGATCAACTGGATATGGAACGCGTGGCCTCAAACGACGCATTCCGTTCCGTCAGCAGCACCGGAGGCCACCGATGCTCCCGGGGAGGAACGTGAAACAACCTTCTGAACCCACGGCGCAGAACTGGAGTTCAGTTAGACACATGACAACGGCATTGTAGCATATCTCGAGCCACAATGCCCCACCGGTGGCTTAGTGCGGGGCTGCTGCAGGGACACAGGCAGGTAGTGGTTGCACCACTACCTGCCGGACGTGGAGCCGATGGTAACCCACTAGTGCTCTCTCCTGAGTGTGTGTGCTGGTGGCTGACTTTAACCTGTGGTGCACTGATTAGCCAATGCAGCCCCCCCCCCCCCCCAGACTCGAACTCAGGTGAGGCCAATTAAGCCCAGCTAGCCACCAAACACACACAGCCCTACAGCCATGTTTCAAAAAGAACTTCACACAACCCAATCTGACTGGTGAGGATTTTTTTTGGGGGGGGTGCTGGTGTGGGTCAGGTGGGGGGGCCACCAGGGGAAATGGTTCTAATGGTGGTTGAATGGTTGTTTCAGCTTTTTAGGGTTAATGGCTGTGAGCTGTGAGGCCTGGGTTCAAGACGTCCATCGAGTCTCTCGCTCTCTCTCTGTGTGTGTGTGTGTGTGTGTGTGTGTGTGTGTGTGTGTGTGTGTGTGTGTGTGTGTGTGTGTGTGTGTGTGTGTGTGTGTGTGTGTGGTGTGTGTGTGTGTGTGTGTGTGTGGGTGTGTGTGTGCGTGTGACGATTTGTTTTAAACACCCATCGACTGGGCCAGTTGCGTCACACACCACACAACACACACACGCCACAGGAGGATTCATCGGCAGCCTATAGGGGTTTGTATATATATTCATGATGTGTGTTCATGTTTTGGTGGCAGGTATTTTACAGCACCCAGACGGAACGGTCCTGAAACAGCTTCAGCCACCACCCAGGGTCCCACGAGAGAATGCAGTTTTACACCAAGGTAATGGAATCTATGGGACACGCACACACACCACACACACACCACACACACACACACACACACACAACACACACACACACACAGAGAAGGGGTGGGCATAGGTTTTGTCTACCGGTGTACATGTGTGTATATATATACTGTATATGCATATATGTCTATACACTGTGCATTACACTACCCAGCTTGGTAGGTGTGTTAATGTGCGTCACTCATGGCTGGATTTATTGGCACACGAAACGTGATGTTTTGCTACACCACGTACAACACAGAAGTACACACAAAACAAACCTTTTATACACGTGTTTATATATTACAAACACGGTTTACAGATTTCTGTATCTACATTACAAATCTGCAGTTTACTGGTTTATGTATACACATGTTTATACACATTTACAAACCGGCAGTTCACTGGTTTATGTTTACACAGTTCCCTGGTTTATGTTTACATGTGTTTATACAGTTCCCTGGTTTATGCATACACACGTTCATACATTGCAAACAGGCAGTTCACAGGTTTGTGTTTTATGACATGATGTGGCAGATTGTTGAACACGCAGTTCCACAGAGGATGCACACGTGCATGACTGCACATTTGCATTGTGCTAACTCCACACACGTCACAGGCGATAGCGCCTGCTCTGTAGGTGGCAGACCGCTGTGTGTTGCTTCAGGGCTTAGCGGACCCGTCGGCCTCAGCAGCCCCCGGATCTCCAACAACAACACACACTTTTCTCTGCGGCGGTTGGTATTTGATTTGGCCCCGAGTCAAAACCATTTCGCCGCCCCTCACTCGGAAGCGGGAGCGGATAGTACGATAATCCAATGGATCATTTAGGCCCGGTCGTTACATAATCCAATGGATTATTTAGCAAAATATCATCATCCTGTCATTGTGTTGAGAAAAAAAAACCCCTTCATGTTAAATAATATTTAACTACTTGGCCCAGCATGACTATGATTGATTTTTTTGTACTCTTTTAATGTCTAATTTGTGTACTATTTAATAATTTTACTTGCCTGCCCAGGGACTATGGGCGGAAAATAGCAATTTGATAAAACCTAGTACATTACTGTAGATCTTTCCTTGTTTTATCAGGTTAATGTTCTTTGTACTTTGTTCCTGTTCAAATGAAGACATACATTCACTACAGTACTAATGAATTTGTTGCCCGTCTGCTGTCTTATGGATTCAACTGTTAAAATGTCCCTGCTCTCTGAGGGAAACAGTCTGACTCGCAAACATTCTCAACACGATTCCACTTAGCGGTGTCACGTTCTGTTCCTTCCCCCTCTGTCTCCTAAACGCCAGGAAGTGAAAAGTTGATGTCTGCCCTTCGTGTTCATTTTGACTTTGCATGCCGACATGCCTGCTCCATTTATGTGAGCTATCTCGGTTGTCACGGTCAAACCTCTTCTCTCTGTGGCCACGCCATAGGCACCCTAAAAACAAGAATACAAATGCAGAAGTGACATTAAGTGTGTGTGTGTGTGTGTGTGTGTGTGTGTGTGTGTGTGTGTGTGTGTGTGTGTGTGTGTGTGTGTGTGTGTGTGTGTGTGTGTGTGTGTGTGTGTGTGTGTGTGTGTGTGTGTGTGTTCCAGGTGTATGCTAACGATTGCTGTGACCCGTGTCTGCTGGAGCTCCAGAATCATCTGCCCAAATACTACGGCACCTGCTGCTCCCCTGACAGCCCCAACGGTAACACTGTGTGTGTGTGTGTGAGCGCGTGCGTGTCAAACAAATTAAAAGGAATAAATGTGCTAACCCCAATTAATCTTTCATATATTTACAGTATGTATATACCTTTTTATATAACCATTAAAGACTAAAGTCAATTTCCCCTTATACATAACAATTTGCGTTTTTTGGAATGTAGAAAAGCCTGGAGACGGGGCTAGAAACCCTGCATGCACTACGTCTGTGTCACTAATGTCCTCTGCATGGGCCCTGACTAATAAACAAATACAAACTCCTGCATGGGCCCTGACTAAACAAATACATACTGCTGCATGACCCCTGACTACAAATACACCACTCCTGCAGTGTCCCTGACGAGGAACTTTGAACATTTCTCCATCTCAGTCATCTCACGGTCTGCAATAGCTGCTTACATAATCCATTTGCTTACATAAAAGGCCTTTTACAACAGGCACGCAACAAAGAAAAATCAAGAAGAATCTAGAACGCAAAGAAAATAAGGTGTGCATTTAAGATGAGATAAAACTTTATTAATCCAATAGAATAATACAAATAAAAATAGCAAATGTACAAATTTACAGTGAATCTAAAACCTAAGAAAAATAGATATTAGATATTCAGTCAGAAAAACAAGTTGCCAATGATATTGAGAAGTAGTAGTAGTGAGGAGCGTTGGATAGCGTTCTTGAATACGTCCAAGTTTTGGAGACGTTCAGGTTGCATGTAAAAGCAGCATTTTCCTTTTTCATACGTCAGCCAGTGCACTAATTTGGCCTAATCTTTATGGGTCTTCAGACTGCTGTGGAAAGGCAGGCAGCAAAGGGCTGAAGGAACCCTTTTTATAGTAGTTCCTGGACTAAAAGCTCCTGTACTATCCCAGACACCCCTCCTGTACTATCCCAGACACCCCTCCTGTACTATCCCAGACACCCCTCCTGTACTATCCTAGACACCCCTCCTGTACATAGCTGTCACACATGACAGCCAGAGTTGTCTTGCTTAAGAACCCTTATTGCATCACTCCCATGTTAATACCAATTCCAACACTTGTCCAGTATGTAGGTACTGTTGAAATCATCCAACAGTATGAGTGTTGTTATAGTGAGTCAGGACCTGGTCTGTGGCTGCTGGCTTCCCATATCATTTTCCCCAATCTTAAAGAAAGTTAATCATCATGTTGGGGTGTTCCTACTCCCTAAGAAGAAGAAGAAGGAGGAGGAGGATGATGATGATCTTACTTCCTGACCAGTATCCCCTGCTGCTGCTCCACTGGGAGAGTGCAGCGACCAGTGTGGTCCATCATATCAGATGTTTCTACATATATATATATATATATAACATTAGAAAAGGCCATGCTTGGTTAGTGTGAACGAAATGGTTAAGTTTCGTGTTAAAGTTTAGGGATGTGGGAGATTTGTGTATAATTATTTACAGGCTGGTCTGTGGCTGCCAAGCCGCCCACCTTGTTTGCGATGAATGGACATGCCTCCTTATATGGTTGTGCTGTGATGTCACCGGCTCAGACCTTTTCTGCCCTAAAGGCCCAAAGGTGTCTGTTGGAACCGGTTGAAATCTGCTCCTCAAACCCCCCAGGTTGTTAACATTTCACAGTTCAGTGCAAACCGTGTGATTATTTTTTTTCTTTCTGGCAAGGACAGATTTGACAGTTAGTTTATTAACCCAAAATGTATCAAAAGTTAAACCTCTCACCAACTTAATATTGTTTATTACAGTCCCTCTTACAAGCCCTTGTCAGAGAACTATGGGAGCCGTGTCAAAAAAAGTGTATAAAATAAATAGTCGTCAATTAATTGTAGGCGGGGTAAAAGTTTGAAATAATCGTGATATGGATTTTAAGTCATATCGCCCAGCCCTACCATTTGGCAGGTCAATTAATTCATCATTAAAACGATAGCTTGGCCGGTCAATAGTTTCACTCTGGCAGGTAAAAATGACAAAAGACTCTAAGTAGGCTAGAGTTTTGGACCCCTAAGTAAATGCAACAGAGTGGAAAGTGTGAAGCATAAAAGTTCTCAACAAGGTCCCCCTGGTGTGTAAAGGTGAACCGTCTGCATACCGAGGATCCCGTTTGTGTGTTGAGTGTTGGGATGCGTTGAAACCAGTTGGCTTGGTCTGTCCAGTTGCGGTGGCCGGAGGGCTCTCTCTCCCACACACACACACACACACACAACACGGCCGCAAGCAAGCTTGCCTGACCACCCCCTGGCTTGCCTTGCGTCACTCTGACAGATAATAACGATTAGCCAGCCCTCCACTCCCCAGTAACTCTACACTCCCTCGTAGGGAGACACAGTCGAGGAAGTTGCCAAACAAGGGTAAGAAAGTGTTGAAAAGCGGGTATGCTATACAATCGCTAATAAGCCAAATTACGGAGCATTTACACACACACACACACACACACACACACGCACACGCACGCGCGCAATTGTTTTGCTGTCAATCCCCACTGCACGTCCGTCTCAGTGATGAAGATCCGGGTCTTGTCTTCCACAGCGAGGCTCCAGTGTTGGTGGAAACACGACATGGCCCATTACACTCAAGTCCCCGCTTTGTGCATCTCTATGTGTGTATTGTATGTTCCAGGACAGTGGTAGGGGCAGTAGGAAGTGCTGTGCAACACTGATGTTGTCTGCATTACATAATGGCAGCGCAGCGTACGTTCTAAGTC
>PIJE02001082.1:92072-107072 GCA_002895965.2 Coryphaenoides rupestris | reverse complement strand
ATAACATAATGACTTGGACGTTTGATGATTTCGACTTTCCTCCTGAGAAAATGGAAGATATTTTAACAAGAGGTCAACGGTCATATAACATATAAGATAAGATAGAACTTTATTAATCCCGAAGGAAATTCTTGTGCCAGAAGTTGCTCAAAACACCAACAACATAAGCATAGCAATAGAATAATAAACAATAGAAAAATAAAATAATACATTTGCAAATTTACAAATTACAAATGTACTAATTATAGTCAAAATATATAGCCATGCAGCCAGCCTTGGACATCCAGAAAGCGATGAGAGGTGGAAGTAGAAGGGTCTTTGAGGGAGACAATTGTATTTTTTTCCCCCCACAATGCCTTTGGAAGTAACTCTCTACTAGAAGGTGTTCAGGATAGTACCCCTCTACTAGCATGTGTTGTATTTACCCAGTACATGGAGACAGTGTTCCATTCTGTGCTCGCTCGTAAATGGAAGGCAGCGGTATCCGTTAGCTGCTCTGATGGTAAACAACTGAGGCATTCACCGGAAAAATAATATCGATCTCTGTTCCGTACCTGCGGTGTTGCCCTGCAGGTGTATAAGGTGTGCAGTGACACTTTTGAGACCTACAACCAGCACTACGGGAGGGGGCTGGTGAAGGACACGGTCAAAGAAGGTACGTACCCCCGCCTACCCCGGGCAAACAGACGGGAAGTCAGTCGGTCTCCATGGAAACCAGCCACACTGGTAGACGGCATGGGGGAATAAAAGAAGCTGTAGTTAAAATGAAATCATATTCGATATCTACCAGTCGATAATATAGCATGTTTTCTGTTAATTCAGTAAATAGTCTATATAAAAGTACCATATGGTAAAGGTACTCCTGTACTTGACGAATGAAAAGTGCAGATTATTTTCTCATTTTATGAAGAATAGAACTTAATAGAACAAGTTCTTAATAGAACAAGCTGCTAGAACAAGTTCAGAAAATAATCAATTTACTGTAATGCAGCCTTTAAAACTGGGAAAAGACAATGTGTACGCGTACACATTGTCTGTATAACCGGATATTACTGCAGCCCCACCCATCCTAGACTTTAAATAGGCCAGGTGAGGCCAATTAAGCCAGCCACCAAACACACACACTCCCACAAATACCTTTATATTGTCCTGTCCTAGTATTCACAAACGTGTCCGGCTCCCCCCCCCCACTCCAGGCCTCTCCAAGTTCTTCCACAACGGGATGGGGCTGCGTCTGGACGCGGTGGCCGCCAGCGTCCGGCGGGTGCGCCGCATCCTGGCCTGGTTCCAGTCCCAGAGGCAGCTGACCTTCTACGCCAGCTCCCTGCTCTTCGTCTACGAGGGGCACCCTTCCTCCTACTCCTCCACCACGTCGTCTCCCGTCGCAGCTCCTGGAACGGAGGTGACGGAGGATTGGGACACCAGTGGGGGAGGGGGAAGAGGAGAGGAGGAGGAGGCTGAGGAGGAGGAGGAGGATGAGGGGGTGAGGCGGAGGCCGGACACGGGGGCGCTGAAGGAGATGTCCGAGTACAACAACAACAACATCCGGGGCTGGACTATGGACTACAGCCTAGCGCAGCAGTACGACAACCAAAGGAAGGCCGTGCAACATTACCACCACCATGGCGGTGGTGGCAAGGGGCATCTTGGTTGCGCCCACACCGATGGCACGCCGCCGCCCGCCCCCACCGCCATCACCATGGCCCCGCTGGCCGCCGGCGTCGAGCTGCAGCCCAACGGCAACGGGGTGCTCCTCCTGACGCAAGGCGGCGCGGACGGCGACGGGGGTGAGACAGAGCGGGGAGGTGGAGGTGGCGGCGGTGGCGGTGACGGGCGGAGGGACGCGGGGGGAAACGGAGGCGAGGTGGAGGTGAGGATGATCGACTTTGCGCACGTGTTCCCCAGCGACGGGCCGGACCACGGCTACATCTACGGCCTAAAGCGCCTGCTGGCAGTGCTGGAGGAGATCCACGGCGACGCCTCCTAGGACCTCTAAGACACACCCCCCTCCCCCTCCGGTCTCATCTCTCTTATCCTGTATCATCTCCTCTCTTTGGCCCTGTGGCAGCTGCTCTCTCTCTCTCTCACACACTTACACACCACATGTCATTTACTACGCTACGTTAATAATTTAATACGTTCTTTGGTTTCTTGGATTCCTCCCCGCCAAAACACTCCGAGCCCCCCCCACCACCCGCGGACTTGATGTAGTGCTATAAAGTAATAAAAGAACCACAAAGACGTCAACCCGCCAACAAACCCAACATGGCAACGCGGCCATTATCAGCGTACATCATCTCACCCGTTAGCTGGCCGGTGTCGCGCGTCTGTGTGTCCGGGGTGTTTGTCTCATGTACCCCTCTCCTCTCCCCCCCCTGGATGTGAGAAACTCCACTAGAGCCAGTCTCCTTTCTCGTTTTGTTTGGTTTGGTTTTGCGAAACAAGCGTTTATATGCACTGTACTGTAATGTACTGTTGTTGTATCCCCATAACCATGCCCCCCCGCCCCCCCCTCCCTGGAATACAACTGGCAGAGGGGGTTAATGTGTCGCAGAATAAAGTTTCCCCCTACATTCTCAGATCTGGGGGAACCAGTCTCTGCCGACTCGGTAGAAACAACCCAATTGGTCTTTTTTTTTTTTTAGTTCCACACCTTATTGCGTTGGGTAAAACGTTTTGGAAAAGTAAGACAAAACTAAAAATCTGAAATATTTTAAGACGGCACTATTTCAAAGTTTACAGGCTCGTCTACTTCTAGGCGAAGGTTACGCCTAACCATTAACTCCTTCAACGCAACGAGACCAGTTTATGTTGCCGTAGTCGAAGCGGATGTTTCGTTTTTTATTTTCATTTTCAGAAGGTATGCTTTAATAAGTCTTATCGGCCCGTGCTGTAGAAGGGTTGAGGATCAAATGACCCGGACTGCTGGTCATAAGTTTCCATGCAACTCTTTTCTCAGTTTTCTCTTATTTTATATTTTAGTTGTTTCAAACGACTACAGGTATCTAACTCAGGTAAAATAATTACTGTAATCAAAAAAATTAATATTGTCAGTATCACAATGTTTAACAACATGATTCTCATCTGATCTGCATATTCCAAACGACATTTTTGTATACAATCTGTGGAATCTATGTGCTGCGATTGAGTCCCCTGATCTCAGTTTGATGACCTCATGATTTTAGTGATGATTCCAGTGGTCTGAAGTCATGTTGTTTTTTTTTGTGCTATTTAAATGTCTCTTGTTTCTTTTCTTTTAGCGTTGCTGCCAAATTACCTGCCCTTTCAGAATACCATGATTTCTGGCAATGTTTTCATTTTGTGCACCCAAATCTCAGACCTTGTTTGATTGACATATTAGATTGTTGTTGTGTTGTTGTTTTTCTCTCTCCATGCAAACACTTTATTGGTCCACTTAAGATGTCATAAGTTATGAGTCGCCGCTCCTTATCCTGATTTGACGTCGTTGGACGAAATAATAATATATTCTCATAGTCTTGGGTAAACCCATCCATTATAAGTGATATGAAAAAGTGGGAAATGGGATTTTAATGAGTTTTTTTATTGATTCATCTTAACTGTCTCAAGGTTTTGAGTGGCGGGAGTGATGCATCATGGAACCATGTGGCTCTGTGGGCGGCCGCTAAGACGAGCCGGTCACGGCGACTGTGTTTACGTCAAATTTAAACGAAAATTAAAATGAAAAAGATTATTCCCAGCAGCACATGCCATACAAGTCCTCTCCCGTTCCTTTGAGCATAACCAAGAGATGCATTCAACTACTGCCTTTGATGCACACAAACGCTTTGTTTTGATGATTAACATGTTCAGTGTAGCACGCTGAAATGACATGATTTTAAGAATCGGGCAATAATTATATATTTTTTATGTTTTTATTTAATTTTTCTTCATCACTGCCTATTTTGCCCCCCCCCCCCCCCCCCCAAATAAAGGTCTTGGTTGTAACATGTAGCGTGTAATAGATGAGAGGTACATTATATAGAAATCGATATTTGCGAGGTAAATTCATATTTAATTCCTTAATTAACTCTGTAATCGGAACCAATAGAGAATATATGATTTCATATCCTTGTTAATAAAAACTAACTCGATGCATATTGGAATTGTTCAGAGGAAGCTTTGGGCATCTGTTGAAATGTTTACAAGAGTTTGGGGGGAACAAGAGAGAATTACTTTTAATCCTATATTTTTTTGTACCACTGCCTTATTCTGTTGCCGTTTTCCTCCAGTTGTCTGTGATTATAAATACTGAAGTGTAATCATCCTGGCAGCTTTATGTAACCCTCCCGTGTCTCTAGCTGTAAGGCTGTATCGTTGCAGTATCCTGCGTTATCGTTCAGGGCATTGAGTCCAATGAGTTGGTTTCTGGTTGTTTGAGTTCTTGGTTTAATTTGAGCAAAATGCTTGCATTTTTAGATGCAGCGGCTGCCTTGCGTTGGGTCTGACTGTGTGAAAACACATGAAGGCCAAGTGTTGGCTATTCAAGGCAGGCTGTGTGACCAACAGATGTGAAACGTGTATTAATCGCACACTCTTGCCTCACAACTGTGTGTGTATGTGTGTGTGTAACACCCCCACCCACCCCCTTTCATCCACCCTTAATATAATACCTATGTAATAGCCACAACCTAGCTGTTTTTCTGTTCAGTAAATAGAGTGGATAAAAGGGAAATCTAATATACAATATATCCCTTGCAATGTAAACGTCAAGCCCACCCTGATGACTGACAGACGGACAGACTGGCCCGAGAGACAGAGTGGGCTAGCTAGGCCTGCTCTGATATATTGTATATGATTTTGTATATGGTTTATTTTGTTGACCCCTAACCAAAGGGGCATTGCAGAGTGCCCACCTTTATGGCAAGAGTAATGTATATATGAATGCACCTTTACTCAGACTGGCTATCTGGCTAATGAGTTTAATCCCCCATAATCATAATACCTGAGAATGAAGAGCCAGGACCTCGCCATCTTAAAGTTTCTAGTTGTTTGCACATAGTAGAAGGATGTTGAGTCATGTGAGGTGAGGAGAGCTGGTCTACACTAGGCACCGCTCACAGCGCTAGCATAGAGCTGGTCTACACTAGGCACCGCTCACAGCTCTAGCATAGAGCTGGTCTACACCAGGCACCGTTCCTTTCTCTAGCATAGAGCCGGTCCACAACAGGCAAAGCTGGGCAGAAACCTTGGAAGCTTTTTAGGACGACGGAGACTCTTACACGTCTTGTTTACACCTTTTAACAAAACTCTGCTAACAAAGATGGCTTTGCTTTCTAACAAAAACAATTCCATTACATGGGCGGCTAATATATGGTAGATACACTTTAGGCCAGATATCATTTGTATTTTTCTAAGGATAGAAAGGAATGATTTGGCTCATTTGATTTGTTAGGTCATTCTGTAAGGCATTAAAGGCGAGATCATTGGTTAACTTGAACACATGAAAGAAACCATCCTTTTCCTCTTTCCTAGTAAGGATGGACGCCAATGATAGACGTGTCCTCGTAACTCGTGTGTAGTTTGAGAGGACCAGGTGCAATGCGGGCCTTGAGGATTAGGCTTGTGTGGACGCTCATCACTCGTACTTCATCTGAATGCCACTAACTGCATTCCATGTCTTCTTGAATCTTATAGGAAAATTTGACTTCAAAGTGTTTCAAACATTTTATTGATGCATTGACCACAGATAAAACATGACAATATTTTCTGTTTCTGTATCTCCCTGAATGAATGGTTTCATCGAAATGGTCTCATTTGTATGAGTGGAAATATATTTGGTTGGTAAAACGTAAATTACATTAATCTGGTGTACCAAGTGAGCATATGTTTTTAATTCTCATGACATTATGCTATCATTGTAATACAGAGCTACAGTGATGATTTCAATATTATGGAATAAATGTTTTGAAATATAGGGGAGGTTTCCTTTGCCAGTTATATTGGGGAACAATATGTCTTATATGTCTGTTAATAAATACAATTCCAGATGTTGGCTCCTTCACTGACTTTATATGATAAGAATCACTCAACAACTAAATGTGCCAGTCATGCTTGTTTAGAAACATACATTATTTATATTATATTTCACCCTAAATAGAACTGGATTTAATAAGATGAGAAAATATGGCCAGTATACCATGAAATCAATGGTGGAATAAATCAAATCTTTCTAAACCATTTTTTGTATCATTTCTTCATGCAAAACGAGACGGAACTAGTTAAACTGTTCCAGCCTCACCCTATATATAGACTTGATTAAAGGGGAACTTTGCAGATTTTCAACCAGATTTGTATCATTTCAATGTGGGTGGTAATATGCAAATGAACAATGCTGGCCTTTCCTCCGTGTTGCCTGCACTCAGATCTCAATGCTACTTCTGTCTGTCGGATGATGTGTTACAAGGTTAGAAGTCATCTTATGCATCGGTGCTGAGCTGTGACCCAGAGACACAGCATTCACAACAAATGCAGTATTTTCACAATATACCCCTATTGCAAACATACATATAGATAAGGTTGAAAATTCCATACGAAACTGTATATTTGGCAGCTTTACTTTACAAAATGTATATTCACTATGACATCATTATTGTCCTAAGCTTCGGTGTTAAGACATTTGAATCAGTTCAACAAAGGTAGGACACTTTTAATTAATACTCCTTTAAGGAATTTTGCCTACAGACATACATTACAAACAAGAACAAGTTTACAAAGTTCCTGAGGAGTCACACAAATATCAATTGAAAATAGGGATTTTTCATATACAAAAGTATTATCCTATGTTCTAATCAAAAAAGGTAAAAAATAAAGTAACAGCACTGTGATTTGAGTTTTGCTAAAATAATTGTAAAAAAAATTTAAGTGAACATGGAGTAGGTCTAGAGAATAATCCAAATGTAGAAGTTGCCCACAATGGAAATTACTCAACCCAATCCAAATCCCGATTCCCAATCGCGAATAAGAATTAAGAAAAGTAATAGACTTCATTTGTCAAAGCAAATGCATTCAACAAAGCAAAATGGTCCATCTTGTCGATCTCATATTTACATTTGAGTGTCATTAACATAGTCAGTTAACATAGTCAAACAATAAACATTGCGCTCCAGTTGGTATAATCAATACCCTGAATAAGCTAACAACAAATCCCTCTTCCCTCAAAGCTTTTATGAAATAAAGATACAGCAAAATGTTCCCATTTTAGTAGACAAATGAGCACTAAAGCAAATAATAACATTGATATCAATGCATGATCAAAGTGACAAATGTGGGACTTACAGGCCGTCGGAATATCTTATCTTGCCTACATATTTGTATATTTTAACTGTAAATTTGTAAATCAGTTTATTTTTATCATTCTGTTTTCCATATTGTTTTATTGTACTGTATCGCTATGTAACCTGGCACAAGAATTTCCTTCGGGATTAATAAAGTTCTATTCTTCTTCTTCTTCTCTTAGTGATTCTATGCGAAAACACTCAGTTTACCAATAACACAAAACAAGAACATTTAAGTAAATGATGGTTTTCCTCAAATGGCAAAACGGTAGTCAAATGGTTACAACATACAAGTAAGAGGTGACGAGTGTGAGAGGAGAGGGAAAAAATATTATCAGTTTGGATTTAGAATACTAAGGTAAATGAGCAAATTGCTAAATCTGCACAGCAAAATATCATGAGGTGGTGTAGTGCTGTGAACAAACAGGGAAACACACTGTACGCGTTACTGGGTCCCGCTCCCCGGGTTCAGACAGGGACATGAATCCAGGTGTCCTTAACTCAACCGGCATGTGACGGCATGTGTTATCTGGGGTAAAACAGACCTTTAAACCCCAAATGTTGACGTGTTTGCTCAACTTTTGACATCAAATATGACCTATTTTGTGCAATACAAGCAACTCGATAAAACATCTTAAAAACCGTGACGATGTGGAGTATGGGGAGTATTGCAGCACCTGTCCAGAAAACACTACATTTACATTTACATTTAGGGCATTTGGCAGACGCTTTTATCCAAAGTGACTTACAAAGAGTACATTTGGCAAGAGGCAAGTCAAGAAGAGGCAACTGACAGCAGTGACATTAGTAAAGGCACTTGTACCAACCATTGTCTGTTGTGCTCAACGTTGGATTCTGATGGCCTCTTAACATTTTGGAGACATACGTACAGTATATTATAAGTAGTCATATGTCCTACTTGGTGGTGGAAAGTACCCCAGAATAATGACTTGGCACAGTTACAAAAAAATTAGGTTCTCTTCATTGCCGATTAGTTTCCCTGGTCATGAATTAAGTAGTGGTGTGTGACATTCTTCATGCTGTACATGCGGAGGGGTTCTAGACTGCTAGAGCCTCTTCATGGCCTGTGGATAGTACTTCAGGAAGATCCTTCGGACGATCTCGTACGTGTCCCCGCTGGGCTTGGCGGGATACCTCCTGCCGTTGTACACAAAGCCCTGTTCGAGCTTGAACACCTCCTGGTTGAAGGTGTCCTGCTTGAAGGGCCGCCCCGTGTCCAGACACTCCACCAGCGTGTTGACGAACAGGCCCCAGCGCTGGCCGTAGTAGTCCTCCACCAGACCGCCCCACTCCTTGCTGGCGTAGTCCACTATCTCCCCGCTGGGACCCCACAGCGTGATCTGGTTGCGGGCGTTCATGTCATACAGCTGTGCTTCCTTTTCGTCCAGCGCCAGGGACCGGGCCTGCTCCAGCCACACCCCCAGCAGGAAGTTGCCGTCGCTCGACAGCAGGCGGTCGAGCTCGGGCAAGAGGTCGTAGACCAGCACTCCGCCCGCCGTCAGCAGCTCCGGCAGCTTCTGGTTGTGGAAGGACTCGGCGATGTCCGAGTAAAACGTGGAGGTCAGAAGCTGGACAGCCTCCCGCGTGACGTCCACCAGGTCGTACCGAAAGGTCTCCTTGGACATGAGCGACGGGGCCACCTCCACCATCAGCTTCCAGGCGTTGAACAGGTCGGCCGGGTTGTACCAGACCCCCGTGTTCATCTTCAGGGATGGGCGGCGGACCAGCGGGCTGTGGTTGTGGTTCTTGTAGTGGGGGACGGTGCAGTTGTACACGCTGGAGAACAGCAGCTGCCAGGCCGCCACCAGCTTCTCCTGGGTACTGCCATAGCGCCGAATGGCGTACAGGGACACCCACTTGGACAGGTTGACTGGCTCTTTGCGCCAGGCCAGCTCGCTCATCAGCTCGTAAATGACGGGGTTCTGTTCGATGCCCTCAGGTGTCATGCCCAGCCCCACAAGGGAGGAGTTGGGGAAGCTCAGAGCCTGGAAAGGCCCCGAATTAATGCTCTCCACCTGGCCAAAGAAACCGCTGTTCCCCCCAAAGTTTTGCAGCATGCACCAGATGAAGGGCTGCCCATAGAAGGACTCTGTGTAGGTGAAGACCGGCTCCGTTTCCGCAAACAGGTCCAACACGATCATGCGTCCGATGGGCACGCCGAGCAGCAGGGCCTTGATCTGGGGCGGCTTCCAGAACCAGGCGCTGCTGAAGAACAGCCATCCCTGCATCAACCAGATGGCCTGGGGATCCACTGTGGAGAGCAAATAGGCTCTGGGTGAGGGGGGGGAACATGGAACACAGAAGGATGGGGTAGGGAAGGGGAAAGGCTTGTCTGGGTCAAGCCTCGATTGTAGACACAACAATGGCACAACAAGTGGGTCTACAATGGCAACTTAGTTAAGCTTTCCAGCAAAATACAGGAATTCCTATATTATTCTCGATAATATGATGGGCCACTCATCATATCAGTCAAACATCTGACCATAAGCATAGACAAATCTAAATAAAAAGGGGTCAGTTGGCCAAACGCAAACACACCATTGTCACACACCAGCCGATCGAGTGCATTTCAGACAACCCTTCCCCACTCACCCGCCGTCATGGAGGCAAAGACGGATCGACTGACCGCCGAGAGGTACTCTGGGTCTGAGGACGGCGGCGTCATCTCGTTAAAGGCGTCCGTGTTGTAGATGTGGTCGGTCCCAAACTGCTTCACTACCTGGGACAGGTACAGCGAGCCAATCTCGAGGAACAGGGGGTCCCGGGGGTCTAGGATGTAGGCGCACGAGAAGCTGCAGTTAAAGTGAGCCCAGGGTCCCAACCTGGTCACGTTGGCGTTGGGGTACAACCTGAAGGAAGCAACGATGACAACTGTTGGGTCTAGTCGGTGGCTGACGATGTCCATGGTTTGTTTTTTTATGAGGAACCGATTGCAACAGCATGAAATGTTGCAATACACTTCTGTACACTTTTCTTCAGTTTTTTGAGAAGCATGTGCCATTCGGTGTTGCATGCATAATAACAATCAATAGTCCCTGCAGGCAACAAGCCAAAGTTTAACACAAAGAATTCTGCAGTGATCATCACTGATACTAGAGGCGTTTCATATAGAGACATTTTACAGTTTAGTCAGTTGTAGTAAATTATCTTTGCCATGTCTGTGGTGAAATTATTCAAGCCCCTGAAACTTGGGATGATTATCCCAAGTTAACACTCGGTAACTGCTTGGTTATCCACTTTTTAATGACCACACACACTTTGTAATATACTTTGGATTAACCTGAGAATTCCTTTTGGAATATTGCCAGAGAATGCTGGGAGGACCGGTAACATCCCGAAAGATCTCATTCGCTCCAAGATTTTAAGCTGAAAAAAAAGGAGAAAGAATTGTTTATAATGCTTCAATAGCAAACTATAACAAACTATAACAGCCCTAAAAGTTTAACTTTTATCAATTAGTAATGCAATCAGTTGATTATATGAAATGTTCTTTCTTTTAAAACTATTGAACAACCCAGTGCTGAACAGAAATGGCCGTACTTGTAGGGAGAGTTTCTTCACATGCCACGACTGGGGTAGCGGCCCTCCAAACTCAAACATGTTCCCCATGCGGTTCCAGGCCAAGAATGCCGGGCCGGAGAAAAACTCTTCGATCTCCGTTTGGTTCAAACCAAGGGCCCGGTACACCTGAGAAATGACAGAGGTAAACCAACGGGTTGAGTTGAAAAAATTTGCTTCCAAAGCGCTTTACATTTCCTCCCATTCACCCATTCATACACTTACGGCGGTCTCAACCATGCAAGGCAGCAACAAGCACATCAGGATAGTGTCTTGCTCAGGGACACCTCGACACTTAGCTAGGGAGAGCCAGGGGATCAAACCAGGAACCTTCCTGTTGTCAGATAACCGCTTCTATACCTCCTGAGCCACTGCCACCCCCCGTTTACCATGCATGGCATCATTACTATTCATGCATCCTAAATACTACAAAGTATACACAAGTCTATGTGAAGTGTACAGTAGAGCGAGAGAGAGGATATGGAGGTCCTACCGGCAGCCAGAGGGCCTCCTGGCCGGTGAAGGCCAGCGGGAGGTTGATGCCGTTCAGGGCCATCCAGTCGATCTCGCGCTCCCAGCGCGGCCAGTCCCACCACACCGAGGAGTAGCTGGCGGTGCACACATTTTGATAGTACCTGAACCTGGAGGGTGGAGGAGAGAGGCAAAGGTCAAGTCATCAGCAGAACTAGGGATGCACCGATACCACTTTTTTTCAGACCGAGTACAAGTACAAGTACTTACATTTGGGTACTTGCCGATACCGAATACCGATACCGAGTACTTAATAAAACCATTACAGTTCTAATGACTTTGAAAACATGTTTTATTTTCAATCAGATGTTCCTCACTTTCTGACTGTGAACAAATTAAACAAATATAACTTCAATTAATAATTTAATAATTAATAATTTCAATTAAATGTAACCTATTCAGAACCATCCAACATACGTCAGTCGGATATTTTGTACCAAGGACGTGTTGTTGTTTAGGACATTGGTGGACATCACAGATGTTGCGCCATGGATGCGCAATGATGACGCTCCCGTGAGACGCTGGGCTCCGAGTCAGCGTCTCTGGTGGGGTGGGGGGGGCTCCGTTAATTCGCGGTTCTGATCTCATGCGATCTCTCGTTGCTATTAAACATCCATAAACGCCAACTCGGTCTCATCTCTTTATTTCAATATTCCTTGGCTAAGAATATTACAAGGTTAACGTTGCGTTGCCAAAGTGGTATCGGTGCGGTTGTATCGGAGTAGTTTAACGAGTACGAGTACGAGTACATGAGCACAGTATCGGACCGATACCGAGTACTGGTATCGGTATCGGTGCATCCCTAATCAGAACAATGCGACTCGTTCAGGAAGATGGAAAAGTGGCAAACAGAGATTTGAGATGATGGAAATATATCCTGACAATCTAAAATAATGATACACATAGGCCTAACGTTGTGTACAGATTGTGTCTGATTAATGTGTCTGACTAGAAGACACATGGTCCCAATGACGGTTTGGTCTGGAGTTTATGGAATGGAGAACCACAAGGGGAAATCTTGAGTTTCGTCACACAGAGCAGACAGCCTGACCTTCGCCATGGGCAGGAAGCATCATCCAGTTTAAAACAACAAGCCAGCGTTTGGTCACTGTGTGGAGTGTGTGTGGTTGGTGGCTGCTAGTTTCAGTTTAAGAGTTGTATTGCTCTGTACACACCGCTGGGTATCGTCTCTTTTTCATTTCACTGCATATTCTGCATGTTTATGTGTGACAATTAAACTTATTGAATCTTGAACCATGAATCCCTGTGCCCTGCTGCTGGGGGCGCCCCGGGAAAAGCCATGTTATGTGGCATGTGGCATGGTCGACTGCTACAGTTACGCTGGATTTGTTTTGCCCTCCTATCGTCATGGGTCATTTGTTGTCATTGCATGTTGTTGTTGTTGTTGTTGTTGTTGTTGTTGTTGTTGTTGTTGTTAGGAGGACCGAGCCACGATGACATAACTGGAGTGAGGCGATGCAAGGCTAACGATATCACGGCCAGAGAATGGAAGGAAGTGGGTCCTTTAGAAAGGAGGGCCACAACCCCAACCACAATTGACCCCGCACCGCATTGGTTCTATATGGGTTCCTATGATGGGATACTGAGGGATCTGATGAGCTCCAATATCACCAATTACCCACTACGACTACGTACTAACTGACTAGCTACTACTACTGCAAAGGATAGTGAGTGTCAAATGATATGATGCCAATGGTCAATATGTCTTGTATCCAGCTTGGACAATATAATATTGATTTTTGTTATCATTTAAGCTTTGGCACTGGAACTCTTTGCAGCAACATTTAAATACAACCGTGAATATAAAGCAACCAACTGTAGCCTGTGTTATGCAACCTTAAGAACAGAAGTGTAGGACGAATGTAACACCATGGGGGTATAGAGTAACCAAACACACTGGAATTGGGATGGGATGCAAACATGGCATTCAAGTAGGAAACAATACAATTCATGAAAAATATAAGTTCTGTTCAATGGGGTCCACGCATGGATATGTCTGAGGCTCATTTTAACATCATTTAGACCATTCAGACACAGGGTTAGGGTGTCACCTGTGCTGGGTGCTGATCCGGAGGAGCCCGGTGACGGGGGGCAGGGGACGGGGCAGGTCCAGCTGGTCCCCGGACCACGACACCTGGCAGTTGCAGAAGTACTTGAGGTAGTTGTACAGACCCGACGCCACGGCCACCCCGGTGCTGCCGGTGGCGTAGATCTGGTCGTTTCTGGCGGATCGGAGCTCACACACGTCCAGACCGCTGCCGTTGGACAGGCTCCGGTTCACGGAGACGATGAACTCGCCGGCTCTGTTGTCCCCCAGCAGTCTCCTCAGGAGCTCCGTCACCGCTCTCGCTTGGGTCGCGTCGCTCGCCTGTGGCTGGAGATGATCCAGCGTCGGGAATCTGCAGTGCGCCGTGACGACCAGACAGAAACAACCGACAAAAAGCGCAACGCTGCGGACACTCGTTGTTGGCATTTTGAATCTCTGTGTCCACTAACTTGCAGGCAATCAGGAAGCGCTTGTGCGCTGCGGTGTGTGTGTGTATGTGTCTGGCCAATCACGGAACACCTCGCCTGCATCGTGGAAGGCTGAGAGCCAATCACAGTAGAGAACCTTTGTCAACACCCAAAATCACGGGATGCTGAGGATGATGATGATGATGATGATTCCATGAGTTTGTTGTAGAAAATATAAAGTTAAGATGTGCATTTTATAGCCATGGTGCGGTCCTCTAGCGACGTGAAAATAAGAGAACCAGCAGAAATATTATTATTTTTTTCAGGAAGAGGCCGTCCGGATACTTATACAATCAACTAAACATATACATGTACAATCACTGTAAATCACTGCCCTGAATTTGGAATTTGGAAGTTGAACCTTTGCTACTTCTCTGTTTTTCATTTTGGCAACAAGCTGTAAGAGATGTTGATTTGTCATAACTCGTTGAAAACGTTTTAGTTGCTATTTAAATATATTCTCCCATTTCTGCATTCTTTGTGTGTGTGTGTGTGTGTGTGTGTGTGTGTGTTTTATCCTTTAGCTGTCATTTATCTGATAGCCTTGCCTTCGATGTTTGGACAAAAATAAATAAATACATAAATACATAATAAAAAAACAAAAAAACAACGAATACACAAATGTGTATTGTGTCAATACATATGCACAGAACAAGAATAATAAATACATTACATGTATTTAATTTATGTATTTTACAAATCAGTTTACTTCCGAACCGGCAGATGGCGCCAACAACTCGTGTATTCGACCTGCCAATTTAAAGGGACGAATCAAACACGACACTACAGCCTACTCACATCAAATCAATAACAACACAAACAGAACCCTTTTAACCTTGAAAACTGAAGTGAAGTGATCTCTTTTGTAAGCAGTTCCTCCAAGTTGAGGGGGTCTCCAGAGGTGGGGATGGTAGGGAGGTAGGAGGTAGTAGATAGGCGGTAGGAGGGAGGAGTCTGTGTTCCACGGAGCTGTCAGTCTCAGCGGCGGTGCGGCGGCGGCTCCACTTGCCTCCAGCCGCCCGTCGGTCCACGTCCTCGCCGCATGAACAGGTGAGAGAGA
>PIJE02001082.1:52072-89572 GCA_002895965.2 Coryphaenoides rupestris | reverse complement strand
GGGAGATCCCACAGTTCATCTCCCTCATTGTGGTAGCCTACATCTGTGTCCATGAGGAGGACGGATATATGAACCTAAAAACGATCAGTTTGATTGTTTGTGGAAGCTGCTATCTAACTATATTGGAAGGGGTCTCTGTATGTATGTACGTAAAGTAATAAATTGCATTTATATAGCGCTGTACAGTATTGCCTCACATTCTCACACCAACAGCGGTGTCAACCATGCAAGGTAACAGTCCACATGTCAGGAGCAGGTGGTGTCTCCAACACTTAGCTAGGCGGCGCCCGGGGCTCGAACCAGCAACCTTCCTGTTGCCAGACAACCACTCTTACCTCCTGAGCTACTGCCACCCTGGGTTTTGGAGAAAGCTGCAAGTTGCAATACCGGTGGCCAAGGAATTGGCCCGTTTTTGAACAGGCACGTTCCAAACGGGCACATGACTAGTTCAATTAAATTATGGTTTAATTTTGTTTTGTGTTGACATTGCTGTGGGCTGTAAAAGCACTGCATGAGATATGTTGGGTCTTCCTAGCAGCAGGCTCAGTGTGTGTGTGTGTGTGTGTGTGTGTGTGTGTGTGTGTGTGTGTGTGTGTGTGTGTGTGTGTGTGTGTGTGTGTGTGTGTGTGTGTGTGTGTGTGTGTGTGTGTGTGTGTGTGTGTCTGAGACAAATCAGCAATGGAGTCCCCTACTCCACTATCTTGTTAACTGCAGCGTGGGTCTCTTGTCTCCTTAATGGCACGTCGCTGCAGCCACTTAGCCGATAACCAGCTGATGGAGCGACCAACTTTAACCAGGCAATCAGCTAACACAGAGGGGAAGAGCACACACACACACACACCTAATCCTAACCCCTTTCTTTCCCCGGCAGATGGTGTGTGTGTGTGTGTGTGTGTGTGTGTGTGTGTGTGTGTGTGTGTGTGTGTGTGTCTCTGGTGGAACTTTGCATAGTTTCCACATGCAGGGAATGTTGTGAGTGAATGGTTTTCTGTCTCCACCCACGTCCACCTGTAGGAAGCTCCACTCATAGCACATTGTGTGTGTGTGTGTGTGTGTGTGTTTCACCACTTCTGCCATATGTACTGTATCCATGATGTACACATCATAACACATGTGTCTGCCTCGCTTCTAAATCAGGATACGTAGATTTCAATGTTGTGGGGATGCACACAGATGGAGAGGAGGAGGAGCTCAACAGGGAGGGGCTAGACCTGGTGGGGGGGGGGGGGGGGGGTTCGAGGAGTTGACTCGGGAGCGAGTTTCACAGCCGAAGTGTAAACACAGAAGGATTGAAATGGTATGTAAAGTGTGAAGGTCTCTGAGGCCCGACCTGTTATGTAACACACCTCCGTGTGATGCGTGTTTATGAGCAGTGGTGCAACGTAACTTAGTACATTTACTCAAGTACTGTACTTGAGTACACATTTGGGGTACTTGTGTTTTACTTATGTATTTCTACTTTCTGCTACATTCTACTTCTTCTCCACTACATCTCAGAGGCAAATATTGTACTTTTTTGTCTCCCAATACATTTGTCTGGCAGCTTTAGCGACTACAGGTAGTTACTTTGCAGACTAAAATGAACAATACCAGATATTATAAATAAAAACATTAAAATGAGCGCTGAACACATTAATGCATCAACAATTATTATCCAATGATATTTTAATCCTATATCTTTCTGAAATGGACAATTTAGCACGTGTAAACGCATGTGGTTGTGGTCTGCACCTGTGCACACACACTTAGATGATGGTTTCTGTTGCTCCACTGACGCATGGGCATCCTGAATAGTGAGCCTTGAACAGCAGAAGGAGGATTCACTCGTCATAAACAAAGCACTGCGGGTGCTGGACGAGATCACCCTTCTCGAATAGATTGTACAGATGTTGGGTGAGATGTATTATAGGACATTTTGGTTTTGTGTTCAACCAGCGCTTTGTAACTATACTAATTAACTAACTAACTAAATGTGTTTAGTTTTTCTGCCACAGACCACATCGATGTGGAGATGAGAATAAATCGTGGTGTTGCACTGTGGGTGGATGGGTCTGACACACCCACGCGTTTGTTGCATAATGGCTGCGTAATGTTTTCTCGGAAATGGAGGTTCTTGTGTTCTTTCAAGAGTTGAGGATTCAAGATTCAAGAAGTTTATGTGTCACATTATACACATACTGGATATGCAGTGAAATGAAAAGTGCCAATGCTCAGCGGAATGTGCAAAAAAAATACGATATTCATAATTTTTCCGATTATTGGAATCGTTATTTTGTATGATCGCACTCCTTGCGGCAAAATGCACTATTTGCAGGCGGCTCTGATGCAGTCGCCTCTCTCTGGCTCAATGTCCCGCCGGCAGCATTATTGATTGGCTATACATCACATACATGCATCCAATCTGTACTCCGTATTTGTGGGAGACACGTGGGAAAGAGGTCGCCAATCAGTCTGCAGTGTTTTGGCTCGACACGCCCATTCATAGTATAAATGGACACGGCCATTTATACTATAAATGGGCGTGTCGAGCCAAAACACTGCAGACCGATTGGCTTTTTGTACCCGTGGTGTATAGCCAATCCAATAATGCTGCCGGCGGGACATTGAGCCAGAGAGAGGCGACTGCATCAGAGCTGCCTGCAAGGAGTGCATTTTACCACAAAGAGCGCATTTAAATTTTTGTTAATTTAATCGGCAATCAGATCATACAAAATAACGATTCCAATAATAGGAAAAATGATGAATATCAGATCCAATTATCGGCCGATTATCGACCCCTAATTACTAATAATCGGTATCGGCCCAGAAAAAACCATATCGGTCGACCCCTACTGGTGAGGTCAGAGTTCACAGTCCTGATGGCCTGCGGAAAGAAAAACTCTGTTTTAGTCTCTCTGTTCTGTCAGCTTGACTGCGGAGGCGCTTACCTGACCGCAGCAGCTGGAACAGTTCGTTGTTGGGGTGGTGAGGAGGAGGAGGAGGAGGAGGAGGAGGAGGAGAATAATGTGAATGTAAATGTGAGGTTAATGTGTCCATACCCTCACGCCGTGAGATCACTGTTGACTCGATGGAAGACATATTTTGAGAAAGGTTCATTAGTAGCCTGATGATGACCAGTACGATTCCCCAGGTCGTTATGCTCGTTAAGTAGCGTATTCTGGGACCGCAGACCTGATCATGATGTGATTAAAGGATCAGGCGATAGCTGGCTTAGCTTCTAATGTAGGCCTACGCTCATATTAACATGGGTTTGGCTGCCTGCGTTAGCCTTCATTTCCCCTCAGGGATGAATAAAGCACCTATTTATTTATCTATCGATCTATCTACTGTATCTATCCATCTCTGTCTCACTGTATAGAGGAACCTGGTAACATCATGTATAAATAAATATGCACATGTAGCTGCAGCTAATCGCTGGTGTTGAGGATTTCTGTCCCCCTGCTCATTCTCTGCTTCTCGTCATATTCCGGCCCCATCACCGCACATACGTCTTTTTATATAAAGTAGATTAAAAAATGTTAAAAAAAGCACTCTGGGTGTTGGGCTATAATAAGCTCCTAACACGTTTTCTCTCTCTCTCTCTCTCTCTCTCTCTCTCTCTCGCTGTCTCACACTCTGCGATAACTTGACTTCACATGTCGGTGTGCGAGTTCGGTTTAACGCCCACGACGGCAGGAAAGTCATGTGATCCACAGGGACAACCACACCTGTGTGGTGGCGCACGGAAATACGCCCATCGGTTCGTCATGCACAAAACGTTTATTTGTATTTTTTATTGTGTGCGTGAATTACAATTCGTGATGAGTTTTCCAAACATCCCGCTTGACACGTAAGACTTTGTTGCCGTCACCTGCATCATTTGGGATATTGTATTATCCATACTGTGATATTAGAAATACTAATAAGTCTCATTTAGAAATGGGGAAATATGAGGCTCAATCATTCCAGTCGTTTTTTCGTCTATTGTGGAACCAAAGAGAGGTTTTCCATCTTCTGAAGCGATAGACGGGAAGTTAATAAGACCAGAGAGCATCTGGTCGTTAGTGTGAGTCTGCAACATGAGATGCCAGAACATAACTTCAACTGCACTTTCCCTGATGACGCAGTCAGCATCGTGTCCAAGAGTTCATCCCCAGTGTCACTGCGACTCTGAGAATATCTGTTGAGGTTTTAGACCACTCCCATCCCAGCTTATTTCTGACCAATCAGAACATGAATGAATGCTCATGGATGCAACACTTCTCAGTAGAAGAGATGTCTCTTTCTCTGTCTCTGTGTCTTTGTCTCTCTGTCACTGTTTCTCTGTCTCTCTCTCTCTCTTTCTCTCTGTCTGTCGCTCTCTGTCTCTCTGTCACTGTTCTCTCTGTTCTCTGTGTCTTTGTCTCTCTGTCACTGTCCTCTCTGTCCACTGTTTCTCTCTCCTCTTCTCTCTCTCTCTCTCTCTCTCCTCTCTCTCTCCTCTCTCTCTCTCTCTTCTCTCTCTCTCTCTCTCGTCTCTCTCTCTCTCTTCTCTCTCTCTCTCTCCTCTCTCTCAAATTGTATATCTACAGCAGCTTTACACTTTAAACATGGAAGGCACACACTCCTCGACTCTCCTTGTCTCTCTGTCTGTGGTTTTGTGGCGAGGGGGGGGGGGGGGGGGGGGGGCGGTTGATGCGAAATTGGTGCAAAATGTAAAAAAATAGCCAGCATATAAAAATAAATCTGTTGCAGCACTGCACACACTCTTAAGGCCAAATTACACTTCTGCATCAGCGGCGAAGATCCACGTCGCTCCGGGGAGACACGCCCCCCTTTTCCAAGGACCGCACGTGCCCCCTTTTGCAGGTCATGGACCCACGCGTACCTGCAGTCTTTTCGTCGCTCGTTTGGGTTTGGTTCCGACAGCCAGACGAATACAATGAACGCACCCGTTGAAATGAAAACACTGCATTTCTTTCCGTGTCCGGGTTTCGCTCAGCTCTGCGAACGTGCGGCGTACGCAGAGCTGTCAGTCCAGCTTTAGGATGCAAAGTACATTCAAGCGAGTGCTTTACTGTGGTGTCTATTTCAGGCGTTACAACCTCTTCATGTTCTCCGTGCGTCTGAAAGGGCAGCATGGGGCCTGGAGGTGACGCCGGACATCCACGCGCTGCCATGTTCTTAAACTGAACACTAGTGGGGGGTTTTTTCCTTTCATCAGAAAAGGGCACTGTTCAGCAAGGTTGCAGTCTAGTATACTTTACTCTGTGTGTTTATTATTCTACTTTACTCTGTATTGTTTATTATTCTACTTTACTCTGTATTGTTTATTATTCTACTTTACTCTGTAGTGTTTATTCTACTTTACTCTGTATTGTTTATTATTCTACTTTACTCTGTTGTGTTTATTATTCTACTTTACTCTGTCTGTTGTGTTTATTATTCTACTTTACTCTGTAGTGTTTATTATTCTACTTTACTCTGTAGTGTGTATTTTTCTTTACTCTGTAGTGTTTATTATACTTTACTAGCTCACACCTGCACACAGACACCCTCCACCTTCCTCTTTGAGTATTGGTTTGCTCTGCAGGGAGAACGGTGTTCCTCACATCAAGGGGGGCGTTCCGTCTTTTGTTGTCCCTCCGGAAACGTCCGCTTTGTCAAGAACGCGAAAGAAAAGAAGTGGAGTGTAAAGCTGCAGGTGCCTTGTCTCTCCACTGAACTGAGCAAACTAGTTCCCAGCAGCCAGATCAGGTCAACAACAAACAACCCAAACTGCTCCT
This sequence comes from Coryphaenoides rupestris, assembly GCA_002895965.2. Lineage (NCBI taxonomy): Eukaryota > Metazoa > Chordata > Actinopteri > Gadiformes > Macrouridae > Coryphaenoides > Coryphaenoides rupestris. The sequence continues at coordinate 83,828 of PIJE02001082.1, read as the reverse complement.
TGTCACTTGAAGACAAAATTCCCCCAGATGACAACCTTTCATCATTAGCTTCTTTCAATATCTCAGGTGACGTTGAGGAAAAAGGAAAAAGGAGGATTTAAGAGAAATCACCGCACAAAACCACATTGTTGTTTTCTGTGCGAGAGTGTTAGCTTCTGTTGTGTTTACATCTTCCCACACCCAGCGGGGGGCGAGCTAATGAACACTTTGTGTTGCATTGCAAATGACGACAACACAGAACCATCCAAACACACATGGCTGGAACACACAGCCAGCGCTCGCTAACATACTGTGCATTTAATAGACCTTGATATGTCAGATAAAGACCCCCTATTGTCCTGAGTGGAAGTAGGATGCCCCCCCCTGAGAGAGAGAGAGAGATAGAGAGAGAGAGAGAGAGAGAGAGAGGTTGTATAGTGAGAGACATTGATTGAGTTGAGGGAGTGTGGTGGGCGTGCTATGTGAGGAATGTTGCTTCGTGTTGTAACTGGAATCTCTCTCTCTCTCCATATCTTCTTTCTTTGCTATCAATGAGCATGTTGGCTGTGTCCCCAGGGGCCTGATTTCGTTCAATTGTCTACACCCCCCCCCCCCCCCACCCTCAGCCTGCAGTGCATGAAGTAAACACAAGCACTTATCTCAACATTATCCCCCAGACACCCCTGAACGTTTCATTCTCTCTCTCTCTCTCTCTCTCTCTCTCTCTCTCTCTCTCTCTCTCTCTCTCTCTCTCTCTCTCTCTCTCTCCCTTCTCTCTCTTTCTCTCTCTCTCTCTCTCTCTCTCTCTCTCTCTCTCTCTCTCTCTCTCTCTCTCTCTCTCTCTCTCTCTCTCTCTCTCTCTCTCTCCCACATCTGATGTCTCAAGCCGATGTGGGAGAGAAGAGCGGCCATCTTGACTCTGATGAATGGTGTCCTGTATCCCCAGGCCTCAGCAGTGTGTGTGTGTGTGTGTGTGTGTGTGTGTGTGTGCTTGGGGGCAGATGGAATGATCGTGGTGGTGGGGCTGGTGGTGGTGGTGATGGTGGTTAGACCGTCCTCCTCACACACACACACACACAAGTGCAGAACGATTGTCTCTCTGGACGTTCACAAGAGGCGGGAAAACGGACGCATTCGATACACGCTGCGAATTAAGCCTAAGCAGGGCAGCGACTGTCCCGTGGTCAGACGTAGAGGCTGTGGCTGGGTGGTGTTGGTTGTCGAGGCAACGGCTGCCTCCGGTCACATCAGGTGGCTAGCTGGAGCGCACGGTGGCCAGTGATGCTAACGTTACTCCATGTTGCCGTAGAGAAGGAATGGGTGAAAGGGGAATGGGCCAAGTAGCCGTCTGCCTGGTCAGAGGTGAGTCAGCAGTGGACTTGAAGCTGTACAATATGACGAGGAATATGATATTAATAACACACCTTTTGACACATTTGAAATTACTCGGGGGGGATAATGGCTAATTCATTATTTCAGGACGATGCTGTATTTAAATACTTTGGATGCTTCTGATTCTTTTATCTTGATGTATATTTCTAACTAACTAACAGGACAAAAATAAAAGACAATGCAAAGGAATTACAATGGCGGACAGATGGAGCACATTTGGTTGGTTTCCCAAAGTGGAATATTTTATCTGCAGCGTTGTTCTCTTAGTACTATCGTAGTCGTTATCTTCATTAGCCAATTAGACGGTGCTATCTCTTCTGGAGGTTTGAGTGTTCCAAGTTCTCTTCTTCTCTTGTCTCTCGAGTCTTAAGATCATAATCCTGCAGCGGCGTGTTTCTCTATCGTGGCCCCGAGACACTTTCCACCGCCAAGTCACGGCAACAAAAACCTTGAAAGCTCTCTCTCTCTCTCTCTCTCTCTCTCTCTCTCTCTCTCTCTCTCTCTCTCTCTCTCTCTCTCTCTCTCTCTCTCTCTCTCTCTCTCTCTCTCTCTCTCTCTCTCTCTCTCTCTTCACAGCGGCGTCTTGGAGATGAGCGCGCCAGGGTTGTGTTTTTTCCGATCATATCCCCACATGTCCGATGGTGGAGTAGTATGCCCTCGAGAAATCGCCGTACTTTAACTTTAAAAAACGAAAATAGAAAATTCTGCCTTGCATCTTTTAATTCATGCGGGGATTATTGTCTGTGTGTGTGTGTGTGTGTGTGTGGGAGCTTGGAGGAGGCAGCCTATAAGCAACGAGAGATGGTGGGTGATGCTAGACCGCTTAATTACTTCACAGCACCGCACAGGGGAGCTTAACGTCTGCACTTGTGTCGAATTTTAGCGCCAAAGTAGGAGAAGCTTACACAATGGTTGCCCGTGCTGATGTGTGTGTGTGTGTGTGTGTGTGTGTGTGTGTTGCGATGTCTAGCCCACTGAATTCCACTTGAGTTGTTTTGACAAACGCCTAATGCACACTTATTAGCTGAATTACAACATGCACGTGGTTCAAATGTGTTGTGATTTGAATACGGCGGTGTAAGCGGTAATGTAATACGAGGCTATATGATGTGCTACCCTGCTGTTGAGCCAAGAGTCTCGTCCAGACGAGAACACACGAGATAAACACTCATATCTCGAGGTGTAATATATGGTGCCATGACTTCATCCCTCACCCTCACCTTTTCCTTGCTTCCTAGGCTAGATGCTAACATATGTCGCTCCTTTCCTTGCTTCCTAGACTGCATTGTAACATATGCGTCTACTTTTTCCTTGCTGCCGAGACTACATCAGAATCCGAAACAGCTTTATTGCCTTCGTTTTTGCAAGCAAGGAATGTGCTTTTCTGCAACTGGTGCCTAACATTGAACATTAAACAGAGTACAAACAGAAATACAAAAAAAATGATGTACAAATATACAGTATATAAAAAAAACACATGCTATTATAAGCGTCTCCTTTCCTTGCTTCCTAGGCTCAATGCTAACCCACGTGTCTCCTTTCCTTCCAGAGCTGCTGGGCTCCACCAAGAGACTCAGTATCAACTATCAAGACTCAGACGGGTAAGCGTGTGTGTGTGTGTGTGTGGGGGGGGTTTGGGGGTGTGGGTGTTAGAAGTTTGATTCTTGAGCGGTTTGTCTGAACCAGAGACCGGCCAGGTAGGAATTTCCCCCTCCATTCCCTGGCCCAGCCCAGGTCAGTCGCGTGGTCAGGGATATGATTTTATTTTTTTAATAATCGTGGTGGGAAGTAAGGTATTTAGTGTTATATTCAGAATTATATTATAACAGTGCAAACCGTAAACCTTGTATCATTACTGTGATCGATAGATTCTACTAAACACACAGTTTTGCTTCTGTGTTGCGCTATTCACTAATGCGATATTCACTAAGATATTCACTAAGATCCTGTGCGCAATTCTTCGTGTGTCTCTGTAACCCGCAAAGTCTGATCGTTAATTCCTCGTTTCAATTATGTTTTCATCGCCACTCAATCAAAGGTTATGATTTTAAGTGTTAAGTGTCGGGTTTTCGCTGTCTCATGGAGTCCTACGCCTGAACTGATTGTTGTCATTCAAGCAACTCTGAATTAGTTTACTAATAAACAGCCAACTTGCTAAGGAAATTGACCCGCCAATGGGGGGTGTGGGTGTGTGTGTGTGTGTGTGTGTGTGTGGGTGTGGGTGTGTGTGTGGGTGTGGGTGGGTGGGTGGGTGGGTGTCCTCATGTTTGCATAGCTGCGGTCACACACACACACACACACACACACACACACACACACACACACACACACACACACACACACACACACACACACACACACACACACACACACACACACACACACACACACACACTATAGTATGTGAAGACACGTCTGTGCGCAGTGCTGTGGTGGCACAGCTGTGATTGACAGCTCTTCCCGGGGCCCGCCCTAATAGCGGGGTGGAAAGTATGTGAAGCCGTGCGGTCGTCTCGTGTTTATCGTGCACTTCGACAGAATGACTCATAACACATGCATTCATTCACATACACACACACACACACACACACACACACACACACACACACACACACACACACACACACACACACACACACACACACACACACACACACACACACACACACAGAGCGGTGGCAGAGAGGTCCATGAAAACACCTTGTAGCAACGTGTGTTTCTGGGACTCTTCTTGTTCCATCTGGCCAACATCAACACCAAGACGTTCATGGTTTTGTATTGTTGACCGGCACACCACGATGTTGGTGTTGATGAATACATGTTTTGTTTTTTTCCAATGTTCTGTCCTTATCGGAGACGTCTGTCGTTTGCATGGTCATGTGATGTTTGTCACAGCGCCTCGCGTTTGCGTGCTCTCGTCTGAATAGTGTTTGTGTGTTTTAATCTCTGCGATCGTCAACGCATTCCGGAAAAATAAACACAGTTTCAAATGGTTTCGCAAAGATGACGTATGTTGGTTCGCCGCACACATTCAAATCAGTATCTGTCTCTCTGGCTGAACCTTTCACACAAACACAATGGTTTTTTTGGTCTAGTACTAAACGGATTGCATTCATATAGCGATTTTATCCAAAGTGCTTTACAGTTGCCTCACATTCACACACCGACGGCGGTGTCAACCATGCAAGGTAACAACCAACACGTCAGGAGCAGGTGGTGTCTTGCTCAGGGACACCTCGACACTTAGCTAGGCGGAGCCCGGGGATCGAACCAGCAACCTTTCTGTTGGCAGACAACCGCTCTTACCTCCTGAGCTACTGCCACCCCTAGTGTCTGTCCTACTCTCTGTCCTCTCCCTTTTAGATTACATAAAATGTTCAGCCTTTGAAAAACAACATCACTAAGACACACACACATACAGACGCGTGTGTGTGTGCGTCTGTATGTGTGTGCGCATGTGGTGAATGACAGGTTTGTAAACAGTCACTAGTCACTTGGCGAGTCGACACTATCCCTTCAAATATGTGTGTGTGTGTGTGTGTGTGTGTGTGTGTGTGTGTGTGTGTGTGTGTGTGTGTGTGTGTGTGTGTGTGTGTGTGTGTGTGTGTGTGTGTGTGTGTGTGTGTGTGTGTGTGTGTGTGTGTGTGTGTGTGTGTGCGCCTGCCTGTGCCTGCCTGTGTTGTCTTTTCTCACTTTCTCACCCCCCCTCCCTCCCTACCCTCCCTTCCGCCATAGAGGGGGTGCATGGGGGTGGGTGGGGGGGGTGGGGTCCATGTAGGGAACAGAGACCTGCACACCTCATTTGAAGAAAACAAAACTCAGTATGGAGGGGAGGCGGAGGGAGTGAGAGGCTGCTAACAGATTGATGGATGGACGGAGGCAGAATGAATAGGTTGAGAAACGGATAGGTGTGTGTGTGTGTGTGTGTGTGTGTGCGTGCGTGTGTGTGTGCAGGCAGGGAGAGATGACAGTCGACGGAGAGGGCAGGCCCAAGCAGGCACCGCTCGCCCCCTTTTATACAGAGATCCCACAATAATATTGCACTAAAGTATGATCCGTCATTATTCTGGCTTTGACTTTTCACACCGAACCAAAAAAAGGCTGGCATACAGCCGGAACGGTGTGTGTGTGTGTGTGTGTTTGTGTGTGTGTGTGTGCCAGCGTTCTGGGATCAGAGGCGTGACTGTATGACACAACAGCATCAGTGTCTAGTGTGATGTATGTATAATATGTGCCAGGTATCGACGTTGCTTTCTCAATAATATGAATAATAATATCACTATAATAAATAATATGACATGTATCATATACAACAGATTGATGCGTAATGTTCTCATGCCAGATTCTTGCAAGCGATGTATTTGTGCGATCAGAAATACGTTGAATTGAAGAGATGGAATAAATCTATACGCATAGCACATCATCAAAACAAAGCAGGTGATTGGCTGAGCCATCTGCCTATCACCACGGCCCGTAGCTTCCAAGTAGTTCCTCATAGGGATGCTGTTTGGCCCGAGCCACTGTGGTTCGCCCACAAGCCGATAACTTGAAGGCAGCAGCAGCCAGTGAGGATTCATTATGGGATGTGGAGATGCGGGAGATACAGCAGCAGGTCACGTGTTCGTCGATGGGTCGTTCCTATTGGTTGACCATTTCTGACTCCCTCGTGCATAACGAGAATACAAAACCTCTGGTGGTTTTAACCGTCGGGCCATCGAAGGGCAAGTGGAAAACAGGAATTTTAATGGTAGGTTCGAGGTTGGAATGGTACGGGACTCATTCGAGGTTCCCGTAGCATTCCTCCTTCAAACCCTTGGAAATCCGCATTTTTACATTTAAGTCTCACTGAAACATTTCAGTTCTTTTCTGGGTAATCTGTTAGTTTTGGTTTTGTTGAACAATGCTGAAACGTACGGCTGAATGCTGCACAATGCAACTGAGAGATCTTCTGCACACGCACGCGTGCACGCACACACACACACACACACACACACACACACACACACACACACACACACACACACACACACACACACACAACCACACCAGGATATTAATGGATACGTTTCACGACATCACAATGACTAGTGGGGGATCTGATGTCATGATCCATGGTGTTTGTAGCTCACTGAATAGGTACACACACACACACACACACACACACACACACACACACACACACACACACACACACACACACACACAGAGCACATTCAATGTTGAACTCTCTCTCTGTGTGTCAGCTTCTCTGCGCTGCACCATGCTGCCCTCAGTGGGACGGTGGAGCTGCTGTCCCTGCTGCTGGACGCCCAGGCCACGGTGGACATCCGGGACGTCAACGGTAGGAGGAGTGTGAATCAAGTTGGTTCAAAAAGTGACCGAAGCATTCTATGAAAGCCAAGCCCAGTGTGCTGAAGGTCCAACCCGTGGGTGCCTCTCCCTCCCCCCCCCACCCCCCTCTCTCTCGCAGGCATGCGGCCGCTGCACTACGCCGCCTGGCAGGGCAAGGCCGACTCTGTGCTGGTGCTGCTGCGCGCGGGCGCCGCCGTCAACCTGCCCTCCCAGGACGGCCAGGTCCCGCTGCACCTGGCCGCCCAGTACGGACACTATGAGGTGGTGGGTACACACGTACACACACACACACACACACACACACACACACACACACATACACACACACACACACACACAACACACACACACACGATACACAACATACACCACGCCAAACACACACAGCACATTCATACATACAGACATAAACATGATGATGCTAGAGTAATGATGATGATAGATTGGATGCTAGAGGGTGGTGATGATTGATGATGATGCTAGAGGGTAATGATTGATGATGGCTAAGAGGTTATAGATATGATGATGCTAGAGGTGATGATGCATAGAGGTGAGATGATGATAATGATACTGGGAATGATAGATGATCGATGCTAGAGGTAATGATGATAATTGATGATGCTAAGGAGGTAATGATGATGATGATGCCTAGAGGTGATGGATGATGATGGATGCTAGAGGGTGATTCATAATAATGATGATGATGCTAAGGTGATGATAGATGATTATGGCTAGAGGTGGATTAGATGATGATTGATGCTTAGAGGGTGATGATGATCGCTTAGAGGTTTGATGATGATGATGGATGATGATGATAGAGGTAATGATGATGATGATACGAGAGGTAATGATGATGATGATACTAGAGCTTAGTGCTGGGCGGTATACCGGTTCACACCGAATACCGGTGTGTATTTTCATTATGATATGTATTTTTAATAATACCGCCATACCGGTGTATTTGATTACAGCAACGTTCGGGAAACGCTGCGCCGCGCGACACTGTTTCAGACGGGACCCTTTTCAATGTTGCGCTTCTAAACACGCATGGTACGACTGGAGGCGTGGTGACGGTCAACATAAGTTAGTGCTCTGGTGTTACGTTGCGGTGATGATGGATAGGATAGAACCAGGGGTGGCCAACCAGTCAGAGACGAAGAGACCATTTTTTTAACTGTGTTACTGCAAAGAGCCACATTCACACACACATGAACATCTCCCATCTCTTCCTCTCACACACACATGAACATCTTCCCATCTCCCCATCTCTTCCTCTCACACACACCAAACAAATATTTGTAGCCACTGCCAGGGCAATAAATTTTCAGTTAGTCTTATCTAGTTAATTCGGGGGGTGCTCATGAATTAACGGAGCACCCCCCCCATCAGAACCGCGAATTAACGGATCCCCACCCCCCCATCAGAACCGCGAATTAACGGACCGCCCCCCCATCAGAACCGCGAATTAACAGATCCCCCCCATCAGACCGCAAATAACGGACCCCCCCCATCAGAACCGCGAATTAACGGATCCCCCCCCCATCAGAATTCTACAATATTCATCATGATGGTAAAATAGTCCATCCTAAGTCAATCTACAGCAGTAATTCCTCTCTCAACCAGTAGAATATGTTGTGAACACCTGATTATGCATGGAAAAAAAATACCGTCATATACCATGAAACCATTAGAATTTAGAAAAATACCGTGATATACATTTTTGGTCATACCGCCCAGCACTACTAGAGCTGGTCATTATGATGATAGAGATGATGATGATGATGATGATGATGCTAGAGGTGATGATGATGATGCTAGAGGTAATGATGATGATGATACTAGAGCTGGTCATGATGATGATAGAGATGATGATGATGATGATGCTAGAGGTGACTCACAATCTTTCAGCTTGTTATCTCATGGAATGGAATGTTATCTATTCAGACACAGACACACACACACACATACACACACCATGTGATGCAGACATGAGTGTTCTGGGGTGATTGTGTGTGTCACTCACACACCCTGGGGAGATACCAAGTCATGTGTGTTGTGTGTGTGTGTGTGTGTGTGTGTAGTCTGAGATGCTGCTCCAGCACCAGTCTAACCCGTGTCTGATGAACAAGATGAAGAAGACTCCGCTAGACCTGGCCTGTGAGTTCGGCAGAGTCAAGGTCTGTCTGTCAACAACTTTTATCTTAAAGATCACATTGTTTTAGTTACTCTATGCTAAACCATATCCTTTGTCTCATCAAAGAGATCATAGCCAAGATAATTTCATTGTGTGTGTGTGTGGTGTGTGTGTGTGTTCCTCCCCAGGTGACCCAGCTCCTGCTGAGCAGCAACATGGTCACATCACTGTTAGAGGGGGAGGGGCGGGACCCCCAGGACTCCGCCTCCACCACGCCCCTCCACCTGGCCGCCCGCAACGGACACAGAGACGTCATCAGGTTGGCCGTCCTGGCTCCATATTGGCTTCATGTTTTTTTCTAAACGCTAGCTGGGGCTGGGAATTGAACGCGTTTAGAACCAAGATGGCCGCTAGGTGAATACGATTAGAACCAAGATGGCCGCTCGGTGAATATGTTTAGAACCAAGATGGCCGCTAGGTGAATACGATTAGAACCAAGATGGCCGCTCGGTGAATATGTTTAGAACCAAGATGGCCGCTAGGTGAATACGATTAGAACCAAGATGGCCGCTCGGTGAATATGTTTAGAACCAAGATGGCCGCAAGGTGAATACGATTAGAACCAAGATGGCCGCTAGGTGAATATGTTCAGAACCAAGATGGCCGCCAGGTGAATATGTTTAAAACCAAGATGGCCACAAGGTGAATATGTTTGGAAATAATATGGACGTCAAGTGAACAACTTTAGAACCAAGATGGCCACCAGGTGATTGTTTCACAACATCGTGGTAGGGGTTAGGGTCTGTGTGGTTGTGTAATGTGAAGAGAGTGTGAGCGTTGACTGATTGTTTGTGTTTGTGGGGTCCGCAGGTTGCTGCTAAAAGCCGGCATCGACATCAACCGGACCACCAAAGCCGGGACGTCGCTGCATGAGGCCGCCCTCTACGGGAAGACGGAAGTAGTGCGGCTGCTTCTTGACGTAAGCCGACGCACCAGGAAATGAAGTAACCGCAAAATGAAGTCACAGAACCAGCGTTTCCCAGCAGAGCTTTGTAGCTGTGCCTCTCTGAAATGTGACTAATGTCGGACCAAACTTGTGTTTCGGGTTTTGCGTGAATCACCTGGAGCGGATGATTTGATAATGGCCATTCTGATCGTGTGTCCGCATGTCTCTCTAGGCGGGCGTCAACGTGAACACACGCAACACGTACAACCAGACGGCCCTGGACATCGTCAACCAGTTCACCACCAGCACCGCCAGCACAGACATCAAGCAGCTCCTACGAGGTACAGACAGACAGGCACACACACACACACACACACACACACACAACACTGAACACACACCACTCAAATAGGCTGCTTCAGTTAGGCCCCGCCCACACACAACCCGTAACCCACTGCACTCAAACCCACTGCTTCGGCTAGGCCCCGCCCACACACAACCCTTCACCCACTGCACTCAAACCCACTGCTTCGGCTAGGCCCCGCCCACACACAACCCTGAACACATTGCACTCAAAAACATGCAGCTTCAGTTAGTCTTCGCCCACACACAATGTTTAACGCCCTGATTCAGCTAGGCCCCGCCCACACACAACGTTTAACGCCCTGATTCAGCTAGGCCCCGCCCACACACAACCTGTAACCTCTAAAGGTTAAATCAGATTTGAGGGTGTAGCCAGAATCTTTTAATTGACGTTTCCATGGTAACCTACAACTACCAACTCATACATTAAACCCATAGAGGGCAATATTTACATGACAGAATATTTATACTGCATCTTATTCTACGTTTTTTTATAATGGTGATAATGGTGGTGAACGGTGTGAACAAGATGGCCGTGGAGGGGGTTGAAACACTGTCTGGTTGTGTCTCTGGTCTAGAAGCTTCCGGTGCGCTGCAGGTGCGAGCGGTCAAGGACTACTGGAACCTCCACGACCCCGAGGCCCTCAACCTGCGGGCCGGGGACCTGGTCGTGGTAAGAGAGAGAGAGAGAGTGTGTGTGTGTGTGTGTGTGTATATGTGTATGTGTATGTGTATGTGTATGTATGTGTGTGTGTGTGTGTGTGTGTGTGTGTGTGTGTGTGTGTGTGTGTGTGTGTGTGTGTGTGTACTTGTGTTTACTAATCTTGTGACTAATTACTACATTAGTTACTAATCTCATAACTAATGTAATGACTAGTCTAGATTAGTTACTAGTTACTCGATTAGTAACTAATCTGGACTAGTTATTAGATTAGTAACTCATCTAGACTAATTACTACATTAGTTACTAGATTAGTAACTCATCTAGACTAATTACTACATTAGTTACTAGATTAGTAACTCATCTAGACTAATTACTACATTCGTGTATTTGATATTCAGGTCAGGTGATATCACATTATAGTTTCATTGTGGATTTTGGGCTGGATATGGATTGTGTGTTTTTAAATAGTAAATGGGCCGCATTCATCCTCTAACAGATTGACACCTCTGATTGAATTCACCCACACACACATTCACACGTGGTGGTTCAATTGGGTTCTTGCTAGCTACGGTGGACATTAAAATAAAATGACATTGTGTCGTTACAGAGTATTTATTCATCTTAACCGTACTGACTTGCTAAGGCTGCTTCACGTCGTGTGTTCTTAGGGTTTTTGTGGCTTCCCGGAGTTTTCCATAGAGTGTCGTTTGGTTTTTAAGGCTCCAGGCTGAAATTTCCATAGAGTGTCGAGTGTCGTTTCTTTTGTGTCTCGTTGTGGTGCGTTCACTCTCCCACTCACAGGAACAGACACTCTGGATCTGTCAGGATTAAACCACAGACGGCAGCTTGTTAAAGTTAGAATTGTGTCTTGGGATGTTCCACCGGGAATGATGTGTTCCTTGAATGAGTCTTTGGGACAAGGAAACAAGTCGACACTTGCTCCTGTCAAATAAAACTTCAGCACGCACTACCTTCCTACCTTTCCTGGTATATGTTTGTTGTGCTTAGGACTCTGTTTTAACTTGTTGCATGACTGCATCCCATGTCATCGCTGCCACTAGACTCTGAAGAGGTTCGCTCTATTTGTCGACTCCCGCTGTGTTGTCTGAGGAGAATGCAACATGATGCCCTCTCAAGCGGGCATATGTGGACGTGTATTTCAGGAGGACAGGGTGTATTTCAGGAGGACAGGGTGAGGGTTAGGACAGTATAGTGTAGAAGTGTTTCAGGAGGTTAGGGTTAGGACAGTAGGGTGTAGAAGTGTTTCAGGAGGACAGGTTTAGGGTTAGGACAGTATGTGTCTGTCTGTGGGGGGGGGGTGGTCTTCCTACATCTGCAAAAAACAAACACAACAGAACATAAACAAACAGCTCCAATAGACCCTTTTCACAGATGGTCAGTAGCAGGGTAAAGACTTCCTGTTCCTGTCATTTTAACGCTTGGTGGGTTTTATTTATGTCTTGTCGCAGCCCCAGCACGGTCGATGTCGATTGACTTGTATCGATACTGGTGCACGGCCAGACCTAAACCGAACACACCTATAATTAATGTGATGAGCTGCTGTGTTGTTCTTGCTGTGAAAAGGGTCTGTTGTCCTCCTAACCAGAGAGCTGTCTGTATACTGTACTGGGAGTGATGCTTTCTTTGTTGGCACTGCACAATCATTTTTTGTAGTGCTTTTATCCAAAGGGCTTTACAATATTGCCTCACATTCACCCATTCATACACACATTCATACATTGACGGCGGTGTCAACCATGCAAGGCAACAGCTTGTCTGGAGCAGTCGAGGTGAGGTGTCTTGCTCAGGGACACCTGGACACTTGGCCTATACGGGGAGCCGGGGATCAAACCAGCAAACTTCCAGGTGCCAGACAACCGCCTCTAACGTGACTCACAATAACATTGTGATTCACCATTTAGCCATCAAAATGGAATCGAAGGATGCGTCATATAACAATAGTGGGTTTGAAATAGGGCTGAAAGAAATGGTAACCAAAGAAAACATTGTAATTACTCTGACAGATATTTCGATTGCGATATGATTTGACATGATTTTGCATCGCAATTTTCACTTTCCAAATTATAAAAAGAAAGATATGACTTTTACTGGGGTCCGTACCAAAATACCATTACATTTGCATTGTTACATTTATGGAAAGAAAAGGAAATTTGACCATTATCCAGAAATCTCAGCTCATGCGATTTGGATATTACACTTTTCGATATTTCGATGTAATATGTGAGCACCACAAAACCCTGCTTACTGGTCCCACGTTCTACGTTTGCGTGAAGTATATTATCAGACGGGCCAAACAATCGCTTCCTATGGGAACCAATTCTACCTGTGATTCTGCTGTTGTTCTGATCGCCCGCTCTCTGTGTTCCCCCCCACCCCCCTGGAACCAAATAGGATGTCCCCCTGCTCCCGTCCCAGTGCTATCGCTATTCTTAGGGTACAAAAAGCTCTGGCCGAGGAAAACGACTATAACGTCGATACGTTGAGGAACCGGCACGATGGAAATGGCAACTGATTGTCAGCCTGGAGCGCCTGTGTTGTTGTGCGGCTCTAGCTTGACGCTGAATCATCCTAAACCTCATTGACAACATGGCATTAACCCCCCGCCCCCCCCGCCCCCTCCAAACCTATACTACACGCACAGCCGCACACACACCACACGCACACGCCTGCACATTAATAGGATTAATGTGGAGAGATTTGGAAGTGTTAGCCCTGTGTTGGGAGTCTGCGGCAGGGGGATTTGTGCCACCGTGTGTGTGTGGTGTGTGGTGTGTGTGTGTGTGTGTTGTGTGTGTGTGTTGTGTGGTGTGTTGTGTGTGTGTGTGTGTGTGTGTGTGTGTGTGTGTGTGTGTGTGTGTGTGTGTGTGTGTGTGTCTATGAGAGAGACTGGGTTTATCGACCCACAAATGTGTGACGGGCCGCTTTTTCTGCTCCCAGAGCCAAAGTTGGCTCCAAGAGAGAGAGGGAGAGCGAGGGCGAGCGACTGAGGGAGGCAGCGTCTGTGTTCAATGATAATGTCATCGTGTCAGCAGCCGTGGATCAGCGAGGACAGAGGGGCTGGCCGCTTCCCACAACAGAACGCCTCAGCAGAGAGGCTCTCTTATTATAGAGAAGCTTTCAGCAGCTCCCTTATAGAGAGGCTTTATCAGCTCCCTTATATAGAGCCTGGGAGTTGGAGTAGCGGCGGTTAGCTACTAGCTAGCGCTGGAAGTGTTCCATTATGAACGCCAACACACGGCTAGGTGGCTGTGTGGGCGTCATGCACAGCTGAGGGGGAACCCACGGTGGGGACCCCCAGAAGGTGTTCCTCCTAACGGGTGGGCAGGTGGGTGTGGCCTCCGCTCTCCGGTTCGGTCTCATCCGATCCTCACTCTGCACGCCCCTCCCAACCCTCCTCCCCCAGGAGGCGGGACCCTTTCCCGTCAGGCGACGTTGCCGTGCCAACGGCAGCACTTCCTGTCCCGAGCTGCCCCGGCTAGCCTGGGCCCCGGGCCGCAGAGCCACGACCCGTCGTCGCACACAGCAAGCAGGTACGCGCACACGCTCACACACGCTCACACACACACACACACACACACACACACACACACACACACACACACACACACACACACACACACACACACACTGCTAAGAATAAGCAGGTGTGCACACACACACACACACTCTAAGAACAAGCAGCGTGAACACACACGCACACACACAACACACCACACACACACACACACTCTGCTATGAACAAGCAGGTGCGCACACACACACACACACACACACACACACACACACACACTTCTTCCACCTCTGACTCATGTTGCTTTTCTATTTCACGTGTGATTTGTTCTGACCCAGCTGGACCCCACCCACCCCCACCCTGGGGCCCACATCATAGGGTCACGCCTCTGCTGGGTCCCCTAGTGAGCACTACGTCTGTGTATGTGTGTGTGTGTGTGTGTGTGTGTGTGTGTGTGTGTGTTAGGTGCTCCATATGGCAGTGAGCTCTCAGCTCCGGCTAGTCCCGCTAGTCCCACTCACGACGTGTGGGTCCTCCGGGGGGCCACCCCCACCGGTAAGAGTGTGTTCCCCTCCCAGCCGGTCCCTCCATCCCATCCCAGCCCACCCTGTGTGGAGGAACCCCTCACCCTCGACACCCACCCACCCTCACATCCCACCCTGTGTGGAGGAACCCCTCACCCCCCCTCCCATCCCACCCTCTGTGGAGGAACCCCTCACCCCCTATCCACCATCCCACCCTCCCGTCCCACCCTGTGTGGAGAGCACCCTCACCCCCACCCACCCTCCCATCCCACCCTGTGTGGAGAGCACCCTCACCCCCACCCCCACCCATCCCACGACCCCCTGTGTGGAAGAGCACCCCTCACCCCCACCACACCTCCCATCCCGCCCTGTTGTGGAAGAGCACCCTCCACCCCACCCCACCCTCCATTCCCACCCTGTGTGGAGAGCACCCTCAACCCACCACCCCACCCTCCCATCCCACCCCTGTGTGGAGAGCACCCTCGACCCCCAACCCACACCTCCCCATCCCAACCCTGTGTGGGAGAGCACCCCCACCCACCCCTCCCATCCCACCCTGTGTGGAGAGCACCCTCACCCCCACCCACCCTCCCATCCCACCCTGTGTGGAGAGCAGCCTCACCCCCTCGCCTCTAGACACCCACCGCCTCACCCCCCCCCCCCCCCCCCCCACCCAGATTCACCCTCCCACTAAGTAGCACTGTAGTCAACCCGCCGGCCTATTGGCGGGTTGCATTGCATTTTAAATGCCGCTTGTTAAGGCACTCAACAAGCGCCATTGTTAAGGTACTCAAAACGCTTTACACACAGCAGTGTGTGCGCGCATGCGTGTGTGCGTATGTGCATGTGTGCGTGTGTGTGTGTGGGTGTGTCTGTGCATGTGCATGTGCGGGTGTGGTGTTGCAAGAACCTGTATGGAGCTACCAGGTCGTTTCCTACTTCCTACTCCGTAACATGTAAATGAACTGCGTCCTCGGGGCTGCCCTCAGTCCGTCCCAGTTTAACTCGGTTTAACTCCCTGGAGTGGCTGCTTAAGGTCCCGGACAGCCACCCCCCCCCCCCCACCCCACCCCACCGCATATCACCCAATCTTCACCTCACCCCCTACAGTCTTTACAGCCCCCTCATTAAGCCCTGCATCTCCTAATTCACAGCTTTACTCCACCTGGTGGGGGTGGAGTAAAGACTGAGTGTGTGTGTGTGTGTGTGTGTGTGTGTGGTCTCTGGAGCTCCGCCTCTCAGCAGTGTGTGAGCCTGTCTGATCTCTTTCTCTGTGTCTGGCGGTTGTGTTAAAGAAAAACCAAACACTAAAACAAATTGTTTAAGATAAGACGTAATGTAGTGGGTTACATACTAGCGGTTATGGATTGATCCTGGTCCAAAACTCCACTTAAATGCACAAAGTTAAGAAAACGCAGGAAAGTAGGTAAAAATACAGGGAAAAAACAATATTGTTTTTCTTTTAGTCTTATACACTGAACATGTATTATTCTATTGTTTTTATTCCTATGTTGTTGGTATTTTTGAGCAATCTCTGGAACAAGAATTTCCTTGTGGGTGAATAAAGTTGTATCTTATCTTATCTTATATGGACTCAAAGTGCCCCCTATGGGTGGAACGCTGCTACTGCAGGACTTACCTGTTTTGAGTGACCAGATAACGTCACCACCAGGTGATGTTGATGCCTGAACAAGCGGTATAGCCCCGCCCCCCCAAAATGAAAGAAAAAGAAAGTATCAGATGTCATCGACCAGAGGGCATGTGGATAGTGGGCGGGGTCTGGCTCCGGCAGGGTGTGGGCGGGGCCTCGCTCCAGCAGGGCGTTTTGCTTGATTTTCCCTCAACAGGCTCAGTCGGTTTTTTTTTTTTTCAACCAGTTCTGAAAATGATTTAATGCACCCAAAATGAAGGCCGTGAAAAAGGGTTCATGTGAGCCATCATACAGAACTAACCGCTTCTTGTCAGGTCTGTCAGGTCAGCAAAAAACGGAAGATGGAGGTGCCTATGTTAAGTTGAGTGCCTGGCGCGCACAGTGCCATGACGGCAAAGTTGATAACTGGATTTGCATGTTGATTTGAAGTGGACAATGGTGTATTTGATGACCCTCTGCCCTCGCACGTGAGAACAATATGTAATGCTGGTTTGCCAGAGTCATCTGCACGCATTCGCTCGTCCGGTGTGGGAAATGGCAGCTTAGCATTTATAAATGTGGGTTGTTTTTTTCGCTCCCAGACCTGCGTATGAACCGTGGAATGTGCTGTCGTAGATGTCGGTTGGTTTGTTGGTTGTGTCGTGTTGCGGTTGTTTAAGTTTGGTGGCGCGTGAAGCCCAACCGATGAAGCATTATAAGATAGGAAGAAAGGAAACACTTTGCTATGATGAAGGAGAATGAGCTGTTGAATTCCTCAAAAGCTGAGAAGAATGAAGAAACCTGGAAGACTCACAACGTCACCACCATCACATCCGCTTGACCTGTTGTTGAACCTGAACATTTCTTCACCTTTTTATCTCCCTCCCTCTGTCTCTCTCGCTCTCTCTCCCTCCCCCTTTTCTCCGCTCTCTCTCATTCTTGCTCTCTCCCTCCCTCCCTCCCTCCCTCTCTGTCTGATGTAAATACTGTAAATATTGTGGATATTCTGATTCTGATCCTCCAATTCATGTTACTTGTATTGTATTTTCCTTTTGCACATTCTGCTGGGCATCGGCACTTTTTTCATTTCACTGCACATCCTGTATGTGCATGTGACAAATAAACATCCTGAATTTTGAATGTCTCTCTCTCCCTCCCTCCCTCTCTCTCTCGCTCTCTCTCTCTCCCTTCCTTCGCTCACCGCCCTCTCTCTCCCGCCGCCCCATCTCTTTCTCTCCCTCTTCCCCCTTTTCCCTCCCTCTCTCTCTCTCTCCCCTTCCATCTCTTTCTCTCCCTCTCTGCCCCCTCTTTCCCTCTCTCTCTCCCCCCTCTCTCCCTCTCTCCCCCCGCCCCCCCCATTTCCCTCTCTCCCTCTCTCTCTTTCCTTCTCTCCCTCTCTCTCTCCACCTCTCTCCCCCTCTCCCTCCCTCCTCTCTCCCCCTCTCCTCTCTCCCCCTCTCTCCCTCTCTCCCCTCTCCTCCCCCCCCCCCCACGTCCAGGTGACAGGAGCAGTGTGGGGAGCTCCAGCAGTGTGGGCAGCAGTCGCAGCGCGGGCAGCGGGCAGAGCTCAGAAGAGAGCAGCTCCCAGGGCCCGGAGAGAAAGGTCAGCGGCGACCTCCAGACCTCCATCACCGTGGAAACACTTAATAAACAAATCCACGTTTAAACAAATACGTTTCATACGGCGTAGACGATGGCGGTGTGAGTTTTTAGCCTGCAGATTATAGCACATGACTCCTGTGGGTATACCACACACAAGATACACACACTTTAATGGATACATAAATATAGACATGGATACATACTATGACAATAAGGCATAGTATCTCATCCAGTACTGAGGTCTGAAGGGAGAAACTAAACGAACACAGTGTGTATTCACGCCCCCGAGTCCCCGATCAGTGATGAGGTCATGATTAATAATGTGGTTGTGCGCTGAACACGTTTGTACCCGATCGTGCGGTGACATCACGCTTACATCTGCGAGATGCATCCTAATCGCGTCAACACGGATCAACGCTTTTATCCCAAAGTTACGTGAGCATGTCTGACTGGCACACACATGTTGTCTGACGTGTGGTTGAGCCCTGAAAGTCCTTGAGAGTTGCGTTCCTATTCTGTTGTTGCGCAGCCGGCCCCCTCTGCTGGTGAGACGGGAGACGCGCGCCACCCGGCCAACCAAGACAACGGCTCCACAGGTGAGCTCATGGTTCATTATGGGGCGACTTCAAATATATAGTCTCACAAATGTTTTCAAAAGAAGTTCCATCCAAAAATGACAACATTTTCGCCATGTATACGACTAACTCCTTTGCCTCGTAAGTCTCATGTGAACTTCATATATGCTGTCATTAGTGACAATATCCTGAGGCTTACCATGTATTTCCTGTGGGGAGGCCCTATAAACATCTTTTATGACATACTATTCTCATTATTTACTTCCACGTATCCCTACTTGGTCTTTGGACCTCAAATGGGCCTAATCTGATACAAATAAGGTACAATAAAGAAAGAAACAAATGTGTAATTCTAAGGAGACATGATTAACCAAAAGCAGTAAATGTCATTAAAGGGGCAGTGACCCCAAAATCTTTTTTTGATGATTGTCAACATAGATTGTCTATAAGACTTTGACGTCTTTCTGTAATTTAGAAGAAGAAAAAAAAAACAGGAGTCAAATCCTATGTTTTTGTCAACCAGTTTGTGAACGTTCCTCTCTGCTCCGAATGCAAAAAAAAAAGTATCTCAAAGTTGAGCTGAAACAGGGGGTTGAACATACACCTGAAGCAGCAGGTAAGGGGAAGGCATGTGCTTGTAGCAGGAATGCTCTCTTCTCTCCAATCATATTGCTTCCAGGCTACAGGAAATGAAAAGGTACAAAATAGAAAGACAATAGTCTACTAATACGCAGAAACCCAAATTCTATTTAAAAAAAAAAAACCTCCCACATAAATATCACATCTGTCTTCTCACACACAAAGAGGTTACAGGCCGTCTCTCTCTGTCTTGGGACGGACGAGGCCAAGGCAAGCCAGGACACGGGACAAAGATATGTACATCCCTGGACCCTTGGGCGGTGTGTGTGTGTGTGTGTGTGTGTGTGTGTGTGTGTGTGCGTGCACTGTGTGGAGGGGGGTGTTGACTCAGGAGGTTATGAGGAGGGGGAGGAGGAGTCAGGAGTGTGTGTGTGTGTGTGTGTCTTTATTTTTTTTGTGGAAGAAAATAACAAAGAGAAGAAGGAGAAGGAGAGCTGAACCACAGAAACCAGGAAACGAGAACAGAGGAACTCTTGACCACTTGGAAATACCAGCTCCACCGCGTCGAGTACAGCTGTGTTGGAGGAGGGAGGGAGTGAGGGGTGAGGCAGGCGAGGTGAGGGGTGGGGGGGAGAGAGAGAAGAGAGAGATGAGATGGGATCCCTGGCCGGTGAGTTTATAGCACCAAATGGATGAGGAATCTTCTGTTGTGTAACTAAGTTGTGGAATGGGCAAATGGGCCTGGGTGTGTGTGTGTGAGAGAGAGAAATGTCCTTGGTGGTCTGGGTGATACTGATAGTCTCTCTCTCTCAACATGCAGAGATGGTCTTCTATCCGACGTGTATGGACTGAACAGCAGATCATGCACTATGTACACATTTTTTCTTCTTCTTCCAGTTAAACTTAAACGTCGAGAGTTAGGAGTCATGTAAATCTGTATTCATCCCAAACACTGAAATCTAGTCTTTTTTGTTTGTTCTCTCTCACTCACTCTCTGTCTCTCTCTCTCTCCGTTTGTCTGTCTCTCTCTGCCTGTCTGTCTGTCTCTCTCTCGCTCTCTCGCTCTGTCAGGCATCTGCCTCTTCTCATAGCCACAGGTAGTACTTTTCAACAGGGGGGTGCGTCCATCTAACAACTTACCGGGCAAATATCCAAAAGTTTTATAGTAAACGAGACATAGTTAGCTAGAATCATAACCAATGCCTCGAAGAAGGTGTCAACTTGACTGCCATTATGACTAATGTATCTAGTAAGTATACTATGAAAGTTATTAATTGTGGTGATGTAAACAATAATTATAAATAGTTTTGAGATTATTTACATGACATTACATTTAGGGCATTTGGCAGACACTTAAGAACAGAGCAGGTTTCAAGCATTCATAATTGCAAGACTAATAGAACGAGTTTCATAATTGTTGCCTGCATAATAGTTGGGATAAGAGCAGAAGTACCATTCTGAGTTTATTACCAACATCTAAGAACATACAAGATGCTAAGCAATGCTAAGTACTGTTATTATTTCATAATTTTTTATTTATTATAATTAATAATTTATCATTGTAATTATGATTATTATATATATATCCCGCCTGAGTAAGATTGCCCCAGCCACTCAGCTTTCATATAAGTAATGTTGTTCCGTACCAGAGTACCCTTGCGTATACAGACTCTGATACAGTAGGGGGCGCTGTGCACCCAGTTGGTTTGGGATCAGCCGATGAACACAAAAAACCGTCGCCCTGACTTGCATCTCCAGTAGTCTTGACAGTTGTCCCTGCAGTGTATCAAAGCAACGACCCTCTGACCTGCATTCTGCCTTCCTACGTTGTCAGCTATGGCCGCGCAGTCCACTCTGCAGTCCACTCTGCAGTCCGCTTCCCTGTTTTGGTCGGGTACACATGACCCGTACTCGAGACCACCATCTCAGTTTGATCACACTGATCAAACTGTGGAACAACTTTGGGGTCAAGTGTACTCTGATCTGGGCCCAGGCCCTCATATGAAAGTGTGTGTGTGTGCGCGCGTGTTGTGTGTTGTGTGCTATAGGTGGTGGCACAGCCGGTACCTTGGGGTTGGGTCAGTGATGCTGTGGTATGTTTTGTCTTTCAGGAAGGGAGTTCCCCGCCGGCATGCTGTATGAGGCCTGAGGAAACTCCTGGAGGGCAGGGTGGGTGGTACTCAGATACTGGGTGATACACGTCATAATACTTTATACACCCAGGCTACAGCACACTGCTCATATACTGTATACTACAGGCGTAGTGTCATAATACTGACATACTGTCATATATAGTACAGGCCTACAGTAGTATTATAGTAGTACTTTATTAATACTGTAGTAGTACGATTGTAATACTGTAGTAATACTGCAGTAGTACGATACGATAGTAATATTGTAGTAGTACTGTAGTAATACTGCACTAGTACTTTAGTATACTGTAGTAGTACTGTCTTAGTATGGTAGTACTACTGTGGCAGTACTAACACATGCTCCTCCCAGGACTCGGAGGCCATCTACCAGTGGCTGTGTCAGTTCCAGCTGGAGCAGTACACGGCGAACTTCATCACCGCGGGTTACGATGTGCCCACCATCAGCAGGATGACCCCCGAGGTCAGTGTCAGTACACGTACTCCCCAGCGGACGCCCAGAAAGCTACCTAGGCATAGGTTTTACACACAAACTTCTTTCATATGCAATATTGGCAGGGCATGTCCCTGGAGGGAACAGCGGCAGTCAAAGTAAACCTCATCCTTCCAGCCCTCTAGTGGGGTGAAGTGTGTGTGTGTGTGTGTGTGTGTGTGTGTGTGTGTGCGAGCGATACTTTCTGAACCCTCCTTCGCTCTTCTTCTTCATGCAGGACCTGAGGCCATCGGGGTGACGAAGCCCGGCCACCGCAAGAAGATCTTCATGGAGATCGGCCACCTGAGCGTGCCCGAGTGGCTGCCTGACTACATCCCCGTAAGAAATAGACGAGTGCAATTCGTTACACAATGTGCCGAGAACGACCTCTTCAGTCAACTGAGCGTTGAGCGTATATTTGTGACCTGCGCTGCCCGCTGCAGGCAGAGCTGGGCGAGTGGCTGAGTGTGATCGGGCTGCCCCAGTACCAGAAGACACTCTGTGAGAACGGCTACGACTCCATCACCATCGCGAAGGACGTCACCTGGGAGGACCTGCAGGAGATAGCATCACCAAGCTAGGTAGGCCCTGGATAGGCCCTGGGTAGGCCCTCAATAGGCCCTGGATAGACCCTGGGTAGGCCCTGGTTAAGCCCTGGATAGGCTCTGGATAGGCCCTGGATAGGCCCTGGATATGCCCTGGATAGGCACGGGTAGGCACCGGGTAGGGCATTGGTAGTCCCGGATAGGCCCCTTGTGGGCCCCGGGTAGGCCCGAGTATTCTGGGTAGGCCTGCTAGTTTAAGCTTAAAGTACTATATGTAAGAATCAATGCATTCTGAGGTCCGTGGGTTTAGACAATAACAATCAGAAACTAATGTTAGTTCTAATCATAATTAAACTTTGTACACATTTTAAAAAGCTATGAAATATATATATTTTTTAATTATCCATACTTACATGTCACTTCAGTCCCTTTTTCCTGCGAAATCCGACCCAACTCAAATATCAGAGAAATCATCCAAAAGAGAGTCGGGAAGCGCTCAGGTTTTAACTTCAACCACAACCAACTCACAAACTGGCAATTTAAGGAGATGTGTGCATCTAAATGCACACATCTCCTCCAGCTCCATCTCTCTGCAGCAGCCACGCTGCAGACTTAAAACCATGGGAGCCAGGGCATTCAGTTGGTGCTGCTCCACGGCTGTGGAACTCACTCCCAAGACCCCATCAAAGAGGCAGAGTCACTCAAGTCCTTCAAAGCTTCTCCTCAAAACACACCTCTTTAGACTGGCATTTAAAGACCTGTGTTTAAATTTAATAGTTTTTTTTGTTTTGTTCGTTTTAACTGATCCTCTCAGGTACCCAGTTGCGCTTTGGATTGAATGCGCTCAATACATTTTTAATTATTATTATTATCTAAATACTAACATGTAGTCCTGCACGGAATTCATTATCTTACATACAGCACCTTTAAGAACAAAACCAACACATGCACAAACTAAACGTGGTGTGTGTGTGTGTGTGCATATTGTGGCTATGTGAGGAGATAGAACATAGTTTACATTTATATGGAATAAGTCACAATTCATAAAACCTTGATTCTTAAACTACAGATCAGGGCCCACAAATCACGCACAGAACATAAACTCACACCAATTCAGGGCGTGCTCAGTGTTTGTGTTCCACGTGGACCACACTGAACTGTTGACTGATCTACAGCCCCCCTGCTGTGCTCTGTGAGGTGATAAGCGCGCTGCCTGCTCTCCCCCTCAGGGCACCAGAAAGATCTGATGGGCTGGGCGGTCAAGCGGCTCACGGACCTGCAGCGCGCTCGTAACCACGGCGACCGGCCGGAGGCGGGACCCTCCGCCGGAAGCCCCCCTGCCATGCTGGAGCTGGTGGCCATCGAGCACAACGCCCACCAGCCCCCCGACGGCCCTTCGCCACGCAACCCCCGGGGCCCTCGCCTCCTTCCAGGACAGCGAGTTGAGCGCCGAGCTGCAGAGTGCCATGATCGGCAGGGCGGGGCCGGGGCCGGGGCTGGTGGGGGGCGAGGCCTTCGGCATCAGGTCCACGCCCCACATGTCCGTCAGCCAGGAGAGCATCGGGATAGCGGTCCCGCGGATCTGGAAATTCCGGCAATTCCGGCAATTCCGGAAATTGCAATTCGGGGAACCCTGCGGATGGGCGGGCGGTGTCGTCCGGTGCGCCGCGTCACTCCCAGGAGAGTTTGGAGAGCGGCGGCGCGGAGAAGGGGAGGCGGGGGCGGAGGGACAGCCCCGGAGGAGGAGCCACACGCCCACCAGGCTGAACTACGTCCCGCTCACGCCGCCCCTCACCCCCAGCAAGATGCCTCGCTTCACCTACCCCGGTGGGGACGCCAGGCCCCGGGCCGGCCTCAACCAGCAGCAGCAGCAGCCGGCCTCCTGCCCTCCTCCCTCCCCCGGACCCCTGGCCTCGCCTGGACCCCTGGCCTTGCCCAGATCCCTGGCCTCACCCGGACCCCAGGCCTTCAGCTACCTCCACCCCCAGGCAGCAGGCCCGGGCGGAGGGGCTGGGCAGGGGCAGGGGTGGCGGACCGGCGAGGCTCTTCAAGCCCCTGGCCGGAGCCGTCCCGCTCCCGGGCCCTGTCCCCGGACAGACCCTCCCCCAACTCGGCCAGCAGCACCTGGCCAAGACGCGATCCCGCAGCCTGACCCGCTATGCCCTGTCCGACGGCGAGCCTGATGAAGACGACCCCCACCACCACCTGGCACGGGCCCCGTCCTCCTCCTACTCCACCGCCAACACCACCTCCTCCTCCTCCTCCGTGCCAGCGTATGCCACGCTGGGGCGCCGCAGGGCCCAGCAGGGGGCAGTGGGAGCGGCGGTCAGCGGCCCCAGCTCAACCGCAGCCACTCCTTCGCCGTGCGCTCCCGCCGCAAGGGCCCGCCCCCGCCCCCGCCGAAGAGGATGAGCTCAGTGAGCAACAGCATGCCGGGGGCGGAGGAGACAAGCTCGTGGCTGGGGGCGGAGCCTAGCCCATTCGGAAGCGTGGAGCCCCACTCGTTTCAGGGGACGGAGGAGGCAGAGGCAGAGCTTGAGCGCACAGGCAGCGTCCGGACCATCGCAGCCCGGCTGGAGGGGGGAGGCGGGGCCAGGACGGTGGGAGGAGGCGTGACAAGGACGGAGGGAGGAGGTGTGACCAGGACGGAGGGGGGAGGAGGCGTGGCCAGGACAGAGGGAGGATGCGTGGTCAGGAATGAGGGAGGAGGCGTGGCCAGGATGGAGGGAGGCGCCGTGGCAAAGACTGAGAGAGGGGGCGAGGCCAGGATGGAGGGAGGGGGCGTGGCCAAGACGGATGGAGGAGGCATGACCAGGATGGAGGCCGGAGGTGTGGCCAAGACGGAGGGAGGGGGCGTGGCCAGGATGGAGGGAGGAGGCGTGGCCAGGATGGAGTGGGGAGGGGCATGGTCAGTCCCTCCAGGAGGATGGACGTCCCTCCTACCGGGGAGAGCCTGAGCCCCCAGATGTCCCCGCGGCCCCACTACCCCCTCTTCCCCCCAAAGCACTGCCCGCCCTGGGCCTGGCCGGCCTCTGCAGGACGGGCATCGAGAGAGCGGAGGAGGGGAGTGTGAAATCTTCAGAGAGAGGCGGGAGGTAGAGAGGGGTGGAGGCTGGAGGACCAGGAGAGAGCCAGGAGGAGTGGTCCGCCATCTGGATGCACCACCACCACCACTACCACCACCACCAATACTACCTACACAAACACCCCAAAGAAGACCTCCGGTCCTCATCCTGCCGTTTGCCGAGGAGGGCAACCTCACCATCAAGCAGCGACCCCGGCTAGCCCCGCCCCCGTCACCTGCCCCAACCACAGGCACGACTCGGAGTCCAAGGCTCCTCCTCCTCCTTCTGCTCTTCCCATGTCCCCGGAGCTCCCGGAGTTCAACCTCAAAGAGTCGGACACGGTCAAGCGGCGCCCCAAGTGCCGGGACAGGGAGGGCCAGCGGACGCCCGAGGGGCCGGCCACGCCCACTGAGGGCGGGGCCTCGCCCACCAGGAGCTTCAGCGTGAACTCCGGGCCGAGCGCGAGCAAGCAGCCGGGTCTGATCTTCCAGAGAGCGGGCTCGGTGGGGAGAGGCCCCCCGCCTCCCGTCTCCAGCAAACCTTCCAGCAAACCCGCCGCCCCCCAGAAGCCGGCCTCGCCGTGCCCGGCCAGACAGCCAGGTGGCGCTGTGTCCCCTCGCCGCACGTCCATCCCCACACTCACCGGCGTTCAGGTGCACATGGTCTCGCCGCAGCTCGGCGCACGTCTCCAGTCCGCGTACGCGGTGGGCCCCAGAGCCGCCGGGCTGGCCCCGCCCACCAGGCCCGGGTGGGCGGAGGCAGCCACGCCCCCTGCGGCAGCTGCAGCGGCGGGTCGGGCGGCGCCGGGTGGGGGGGCGTCCGTGTCCAGGCTGCCCCAGCTCTGCACCACCATAGGTAACTACGTGTTCTGTGCTGCTTCTTTTTGATAAATACCGTAAATACAGTGTGAGCATTATGTTTGAGTTACTTATTTTATTTAATAATCTGATGTTCTTCAGCCAATGCACGATATTTTGTTACATTGGTGTAACCATGTTGGTATGTGATTCTAGTTCTTGTTTGATTTAGTGGTACAAATATGACCTGGGCTCTGTATGATTCACGCTTTATATTGACGTGCAACCCCAGATGGGGCTGTAATACGAAGTTCATAGAGCTCCCTTTTTGTAGCCCACAACAGAATCTTTGCTTTAATAACGTCCCTGTGATGTCACTCCTCCTCCTCCTCCTCCTGGGTGTCAGGTCCGGCTAGTCCTACGGGTCTGAACATCAAGGTGGCCCGGGGTGTCGGTTTCCCTTCCTCCTCCACCTCCTCCTCCTCCTCCTCCTCCTCGCCCACCTCTCCGTCTCCTCCTCCTCCTCCGCCCACCGCTGGCCAGGCCCGGCCCCCGGTCCCGGTGGTGTTCCCCGGGGCCCTGCTGGCCCACCGGAGAATGGAGGAGACCAGCACGTCCCTGGAGGCGGCCCTGAAGAAGGTGGAGACCAAGCTGGCACAGGACGGCCACGTTGAAGGGTAAAGAAATCTAACCCACTTCTGAAGCCCGATTCCCAGCAGCGCAACGGAAGCCAACTAAAGAATCGATTTCAAGGAGACTTTTTGGGTTTTTTAGGTCTGGAGTCTGGTGGTTCCACCGTCTGCTCATTGATTTAATGGTTTTTGTGTCTGATGTCTGCTTCACACACTGGTGGGGAATGAAGTTCACATGAGTTCCTTAGATGAGGCTCAACAAGTTTAGGGTTGGGGTTAGGGTTACGTAGGGTTTGTGGTGGTAGGGTTTGGGGTTAGGTAGGTGTGGTGTGGTTTGGGGTTAGGGTTAGGGTTGGGGTTAGGTAGGTGTGGTGGTGGGGTTGGGGTTAGGGTTAGCGTTGGGGTTAGGTAGGTGTGGTGGTGGGGTTGGGGTTAGGGTTAGGGTTGGGGTTAGGTAGGTGTGGTGGTGGGGTTGGGGTTAGGGTTGGGGTTAGGTAGGTGTGGTGGTGGGGTTGGGGTTAGGGTTAGGGTTGGGGTTAGGTAGGTGTGGTGGTGGGGTTAGGGTTAGCGTTGGGGTTATGTAGGTGTGGTGGTGGTGGGGTTAGGGTTATGGATATGGTTAGGGTTGGGTTAAGGTTATGGTTGGGGTTAGGTAGGTGTGGTGGTACTGGTTAGTGTTGTGGTTAGTGTTGGGGCTAGGGTTAGGGTGGGGGTGAGGTAGGCGTGGTCCACCCAGAGCAGAATCAGTGAGGCGTTCTGTCGGTCAGTTCCATCTTCTGTCAGTTCTGTCTTGTGGGGGCATCTGGCATCTCTGGCCTCTCTCTGCCCACATCAACATCTGTATACCTCTTTCTCAAGCAAAGACATTATTTCCCTTCAAACATTCAAATGTGCTCATGTGTGTACGCACGGCCTCAAAGATTAAATCTCGGAACGTTGATGTCAAAAGCATTTAAACCGCCTTTCTTCTGCTCCTTCCAGGGGCAGCCCCGACACCGTGAACATCCTGGACGACATCGGCAACATGTTCGATGACCTGGCCGACCAGCTGGATGCCCTGTTGGAGTAGAGAGAGGGAGGGAGGGAGGGAGGGAGGGAGGGAGGGAGGGAGGGAGGGAGGGGAGGCCAATGATTTGCATTCGTTATTTCCGATGTGAAAGAGGAAGTGACACGGCGGAATACTGAGATAAGGGAAGCGTGTGTCTGTTTCTGGAATTGACTCGTCAACTTGAGCACTTGGCTTTGGGACTTTAGGTTGTCCGAACCACTAAAGGGAATTAGGGTGTTGTTGTTGTTGTTGTTGTTTTGTTGTTCTGTTGTCTGTCTGTTATCATGTGTTTACTGTTTGGTACCGTATAGGTAGATCGGCATTGTAGAATTATCACTGGGTATATTTGCGTTGTTATCTGCTGATAGCTTACTGTACATAGGTCAAATAACAGACTATATTTATACTGCAAATATTAACTTGCTGTTGTAACAAAGGGACTTTCTATGGTTGAGATGTAATTATTCAAAGTTATATATCAATTTGCATTCTGGAATATCTGCTATATATTTTGTTCGCTGCTCTATCATAAGGAAAATATATATGCAAATGAATATCTTTTTAATTGAATTCCAAGCACCATATTCCAAATACATTCTTGTGCTTCAGATATTAAGTATATTTTTTACCAAAGATGGTCATGCCTTTACTCACGAGAGAGCTCTGTGTGTGTGTGTGTGTGTGTGTGTGTGTGTGTGTGTGTGTGTGTGTGTGTGTGTGTGTGTGTGTGTGTGTGTGTGTGTGTGTGTGTGTGTGTGTGTGTGTGTGTGTGTGTGTGTGTGTGTGTGTGTGTGTGTGTGTGTGTGTGTGTGTGTGTGTGTGTGTGCACATTTGGATGAGGTTTAAGTTACACTATGAGATGATATGTTTAAAGGTGCTACCGCTGTGTGAGTATAATATTAATATAATATAATCAGGCTTCAGGCTAACCGCTCACATGCTTTCTGAGACGAGGTCAGAGGTTGCGTCTCAGCACGGACTTAATCACCCAGCGACCATCTTGCCTCTAAACTCGAGCTTGGCGGGGGAACAGGATGTGGAATTCTGCATTTGGTAGAATGGTTACTAGGTGAATACGTTTAGAACCAAGATGGCCGCTAGGTGAATACTTTTAGAACCAAGATGGCCACCAGGTGAATACTCATCGAACCATGTGTCACAAGCCAATGACTATACCCAATACAGAGTGTGGTTATTATTTATTGTTCATGTGGTTATGATCTGCCCCGGGAATCCAAAGAAGGGCACAAGTGGAGTCTGAAACCGTTTACAAAGACTGCACAAAATACACTTTTGTTCACTTTTTTTTGTTTTTTTATTCCTTCGCTTAATCCCTCGACTGTCGACCAACAGAACATTGAGAGTTGACATTCCTCTGCCTGACCAACTGCAATATTATAGTTTTCTCATCGTAGTTCGTTCTATTCCCACACCAACGAGTCAGACGGCTGGTAACGGCGTGACCAGGAAATCATATTTTTTTTGTATTCTAATTTTCTAGTTTGTTACTAAGCATTGTGTCGTCATTAGCCCATTAACACATGGGTACATTTTTGTTTTGGGATGTAAACTACAAAAGAAATGGCACGACATCTTCATTTTGGCTGTAATCGATGTGAGAAATATTTTGTACTTATCCGTGTCCAAATTGAACAGCATTAAAGATGAGACGTTTCTACACAGTGGCTGTGTGTGTGTGTGTGTGTGTGTGCGTGCGTGCGTACAATACAACCTTATGAAACTAAAGAAATCTGGGGCAGGTTTGATTAGGCATTTGTTTTTTTAATCCGCATCAATGCATTGTGTGACACAGTAGGTCCTCCTGGGGGGGGGCTGGACACAAGATATCCCCGCGCCCAACGGCAACACTCCCAAACATTCATGTTTCATTTCATTCTACTGTATGTACACATTAAGCACAACGATTGAATATTAATATATAAGAATACCTTTCATAAGCTTCTCAGACTTCCAAGGAAATAAAAGCAAAATGAATAAAATAAAATAAAAACAGATTGCGCCCTTCTACCATCTGGTTGAAACGTTTCCAAAATTCACCTTCTCAATCGTGGCAAAAAACATTTAATTTTGAAGACATTCACTCCTTCAGATTCCAACAGATATGTTTTAAAATGGTCCCATACAGCAGCTCTTAATTTAACGCCAGTACATTCACATCATTGCCATCGTTTAACAACCTTTTTTTTTGTGTCCCACTGGCTAGTACATAAGCTTATTAAGTGTATTTGTAGCAGATGATCCTCACCACACGTTGGTCCAAAGTTGCAGAGCAGAGCAGATGGTGAAGGCTGACATGTCAGAGATCTTCCTCGAGTGTGTGTGTGTGTGTGTGTGTGTGTTGATGGCTGGTTTAGCCTACCCTGTGAGCCTTCATTACTCTCAATGGATGCATTGAGACAGGTGTGCAGCCGCCACGCAGCCCCAGAGTCTAATCAGCCTGACCGGCCACCGGCCACACACACACACACACACACTCCACAGTATTCATCAAGTCAAGCCTCTGAGCCACCAATTAGAAAGCCAAGACATGTTGATTATTGTATTATTGAACAATCAGTAGATATGCAATCAATCTCCATTCAGACTCCATTCACATTCAATTGACGTCAATTGAAGAAATGTGTGTCATGGTAGAATTTTCTTAATATTAAGAATTTAAAATATCCATCTTGAAAACTAAATTCAAAACATTTTTTCTAAAAACAAATACAGGTGGTTAGCCCTCCATATGATATGATATATGTGCCCTCCACATGACGTATGATATGATATGGATTGTATTGATATCTGATATAAAAATTACAGGAAAATAACACTGTTTCACATTCTACCCTCTTTGTTGAATTATTTGTACAAATTAAACCAAAAGAAAAAAAAGTGTGTCTTTGAATTAGCACAGCGTAGCTACGTTGCAACCGGGGAGGGGCGGGGAGTGTGGGAGGCTGGGTGTGGTGGCGCGGTGGTCCGCCATCTAATCTATAGGTTGCTGAAGAGCTCGTTCCTCTTGCTCCAGTCCATGGGCGGGGCCTTCTTGGCCGCGCGCTTCTGGTGGGCTCTCTCCTTGGCCTGGGCCAGAGTCATGCTCACACCCCCCGCTGAATCCGTAACCGTCTGGTAAATAACACACACAGACAGACACACGCACACACACACACACACACACACACACACACACACACACACACACACACACACACACACACACACACACGTCAGTCCATCCCCAAAGACACAGCACATGCTACACTATTAGCGTTGTGAATACATATTTGTCTATTGACTATTTACAAGTATACGGAATCTGTAAATAATACAGAAAAATGGCGGGAGAGTTTTCTCCACATGTGACTTGACGTGTGCTCGCAGAGGGGGCGGAGCTCAGTGTACCTCCGCGGTGGGCAGGGAGGCGTTGGAGGAGCTGCTGGATGAAGAGCGACTCAAGGGCACGCCCGGGTCAGCTGATCTGGTCTTACTGTTCACCTGCAACACGCACACACACACACACATATCTGGTGCATTTAATTGAGGTGTCCACTAGGGGGCAGCAACACCACCAAACAGTTTCTTACTTTTCAAATCAATAGGGTGAAGTCTTGATTGTGCATGTTTGAAAGTTCAACTATTTAGAGGCATGTAATTATTAACCACTGGATTATATAATTATATCTTAATCTATTGCAGTATTTAATCTTTTTAAATGGCACTTCCTGCAGTTGTGGCGTACGCCTCGCCACACGCGGCATCAAGCAATATT